>JAODAL010002839.1:132500-186228 GCA_025379985.1 Phyllomedusa bahiana
GTATCCCTTCTTCCCCAGAGTGTTTGCCCCATGTAGCCCATGTGCTCGCAGCCCTTTTTTTCAAACAAAAGCACACTTGTTTTACCCAAGTACCCCAAAGTGATTCGTTTCCCAACCAAAGTTTTCCTGAAATTCTAAACGAATTCCACTTCGTTAGAATCAATTCGCCCATCTCTAGTCATAGTGCAAGAGGTTTCCGGGGGGTCCCGATCTTTCCATGGCTTTAACAAATTAATGTAGTAAAGTTAGTAGGGCTTTCTCTTACCTGGTTGCTGTACCCAGTAATTTACCTCGCTCAACTTTTCCACTATTTCATACGGTCCCTGCCATTATGCGAGAAATTTGCTTTCCACTGTGGAAGTAACACTAGAACTCAGTCCATGGGATTGAACTATCTGAGACTGGCCGATCTATTATAGACCCTAGACTAGCCTCCTGAGCCTGGAGAAGATGTTCCTTCACAATGGGCATCACTTGGCTCTCCTCTCCTGCATTTTTATCAATATACTCTACTATGCTGCTATAGGGAGTGACCTCACTCTCCCAGGTCTTCTTTGCAATATCCAACAACCACCGGGGATGTATACCATAAAGAGGGTCGAGACTGGGATTGTCTGCTGCCCTATCTGCTCTTTTCCATTACTGAAGTGCCCCAAGCTTCCACAGGGTTCTCACAATTTTCTGTAGCGCCTTCTTTATGGATTTCCAGGGTTTTCTGGTTGCCATAATGACTACATGGAATCGGGGTCTCCTTGACCTGAACGTCTTCTGTCAGCAGAGCCATCTGCCATTTTAGGAGTTGGTTAGTCCCTTGCTGTACCCTTGCAGACTCTGCATGTGCCTGCTGCTAGGTGTCGGCCTGTATGAGATGCTTTATATCATCCTCCATAGTTTCTGTCTTGGTCTTTATCTGGGCCTCCGCTTTAAACCAGGACTATAGTTGCACCTGTGGAGCTATGCCCGCATCCTCCACCAATTATGGGGAATCAGTCCCAAATGCAGTCTTTACAGACTGAACCCAGAGGCATTTTTGTGTAAAATAAACAGATAGTGCTTTGTTTTTGTCACCCCTGAAACAGCTTTCAAATAAAAAAAACCAAAAGGCTTACTTCAGCCAGCACTCAGATGTTCCCACTCAGGGCTCTCAGCCATCCTGCTATTGTAGTGCACAGCGAAGTTCCACTATGTTCCTGTGTTTTCTTGAACACACACACATAGCTTCTGAACCTTCCATGAAGACTGGAAACCACACCCGCTTCCCCTAACTCTCCAGGCTTACATAAGTCTCACAAACTCTGGCCTGGACCTTGAACGTGGGAGCAGCCATCCCACCCAGCATTTTGACTGCTTCAGTGAAAGACCGACCCAGACGAGCTGCATTGCAACCATATTAAATTTAAATGTGTCAGTGGCCTATTGCCACTGACACAAACAATTCCTGTCCTTCACTTCCCCAAAGCTAAGGTCCTTGGTGACACATACCTCCCATCTATTATGGTCCCTTATGCCTTCCCACAATATATAATCAGGCTTTTAACAAGATTACTAATACATCCTTATGCACTGAGCTAAAACGCTTACAAATTTGTATTTTAGTGGAATGGCTGCCTTGTCTTGTTAAATATACATTACACACAGTTTTGTGTGAGCTTTCTCTCCAGTTTGCTTGCATTTAATAGCCTTTCGTCACTGTGGGTATTTAAAGTTAAGTTTATTAACATTTGCTTGGCCATTTGGTTTAATGTGTGCTATTTCTCTGACAACTTGTGACAACATTTCTGAATTAATCGGCCTTGTGATATTACCCATGTACACAGTGATTAGGAGGCAGTCAAATATCTTCTTACACTTCATGCCTTTTGTAGAAGGCGATGGGCCAGCAGTTGTTCAGAACAACATTCCAGACTGATACCAGTAGCTATGGGATTAATAAATATTGTCTTACCAATTGTTTATTTAGCCCTATATGGCTGTTGTTCAAAAGAGTCTCCTGCCTGTGTGCCTACTGGAGATTATATTGAATAGTAGATATACCCTAAGCAGCATGGTGCAATGCTTGTATGGTCGGTAAAGCTGTATGTTCACTACATGCAAAAGCTGGAGGCAAAGTTAGAAAGTGATAATCATTCAGTCATCACAGCTTAATTGTGCTGTTTTGTATCCCTGGAGTTGCACATTTACTCCATAATTGAACTACATGTTAAAATATGTAGATATATATTATCTGTGGATCTAGCACATTCAGATTGACGATCACTTGTTATGGCACCTGGAGCTTAAAGGGGTTGTCTCACCATGTTGTTTTACAGAGCCACAGCCAGCTTCAGGCTCACACTTCCTAGTTATGCTGTGGGTGGTTCTATAGCAGTGACTAACATTTCAGCTCTGTTATTCCTTGCAGAGCCTGTTAGAGGGACATACGTGGTGAAGGTTTGCAAAGTATAGTGTACAAGTCTGCAGAGCTTTGGATTAAAGTTTGTCAGTAAGAAATATAAACAAGCTCCTTGTGCTACTGACAAGACACAGCATGGAGCACAGAGAGGTGATTGTTTACCAAGGAAAGCTTGTGTACACAAGTAGAAAATAAGAACTGCTTTAACTCTGAAGAGAAGTAAAATCAGAGGAGCAATATATTTGGTAATAGTCTTCATTTCTTGTTGCCTTCTTGTTTAAAGCTAATTCATGAAAAAGAAAGACAATTCAATAAGACCGATGATTTCGCCCCTTTTACATTCTACCACAGGTAGGATATAACAGGAGACCATAAAATAAGCAACATACTACAGTACGAAAGTTCTACAGTATATTACAAGCAATAGAGTAAATTTGACGGAAAAAAATAAAAAAGTTATGCTTCTTAAAAAATAGGCTTGTCAATAAGGGGTTAAGGACAACATATATGAATGGGGCTGCATCAATATTCTGGTGTCCTTCCAGCCCCAAAACTGGCACAGTCCTGTTCTATAGATGTATGAGCAGGAACACTCCAAAAGTAGGCGCATTTTGCGGTGCCAGCTGCACTTTGTAGTGCGCCCAAGATGTGGGGTCATTCTGGAGGCGTGTCACAACCGTATGATTCTTCACATTTATGACTGGAGGACGGCAAAACTAGGCGCATTACTGCTGGAACAGCTAGACCGAGTTAAAAGTGGTTTACCTGAGCCTGAGTTGTAGTGGAACTAAAAAGCGCTAAATCTATGAACCGCAGAAGAACAGATTCATACATTCTGGTGCATTCTACACTTCTTTAAAGAGAACCTGTCACATAGTTTTTGCCCCCCTGGCTGAGGACATCACAAGCTAGTGTCAGGCATACTATATCCAGCGCAGTGCCCCTTATTCTGTAAGATGCTGTAGTTTTTGTGTATTTAACGCTCAAATCTGCAGTTTTCAGCCAGAAGAGTCATTCAAAGAGTCCTTCAGAGTGTCAGTTTTTTTCAAACCCCGCCCACCTGAGGCTAGCCCCGCCCACATCAACTGCCAAACCTATTACTTTGAATAGGCAGAAACATGTGAATAACTGTCAGTGGGAGGGGCTAGCCTTTGGTGGGCGGGGCTAACACCTGAACTTATGAATAAGATTTGAGGGTTAAATGCTCTAAAACTGCTGCATCTTCCAGCATAAGGGGCACAGCGCTGGAAACAGCAGGTCTGACACTAGCTTGTGCTGCCCTCAGCAAGGGGGGCACAACCTATGTGACAGGTTCCCTTTAAAGCTGTTTAGAACTGACCTATTTACCTCTAGATCATACATGTCGCCTTAAGTGTCCATTTGTCTCCCTTTGACAAGTTTATTAGGATCAGTTTTATTCAACACAACAAATAAACGTAGTGGCTGTACCCTGACAGATATCCTGATGGAGTCGTGGCGTGTCCATAGAAGAGAATAGTGCAAACACAGTCTCTTTTGGACTGTTTGCTATATTTTCATGGCGGTATTTTCCTTACGTGCTGGAAACAGATGCCTTGTAGACCATGGTTTGTGACCCACACATATAGAGTATATCGCTGAGACATAGAGCAAACTTAGACAAAAGGAGACTATATTTGCTCTATTGGTTTCTATGGGCCCACCGTAGCTCATTCAGAGTATTTTTTTATGGCATCCTAACGGATGCCACTAATGGATGGAAGACTACTTAGGGTGTCTACCTTTTCTATCCTGTTAAAAATTGGGTTCAAACTGATTTGTTTTATGCTACAGGAACCTGCTTGACATCTGGTTTTTTTTTTTGCTTTTTTTTTTTTTAACTGTATTTATGTATATCAATAAAATCACAAAGGATGGGCTCTCTTGCACTTTACAAAAAACTGCCACAACTAGATGTTTGCTGTAGGTCAAGAAAGATTATGAAGTGCACTGCAAACTGTGCTATACTTTTGTCTCCAACCCCCAAGTTTTGGTGAGTTTTTTTTTCAGGTCAATAGCATTGTTTGCAAAACATATCCTGCTCTAGGCACAGCATTATTTAGGCAATTCTTGGCAATTTCTCTATAGGAAAAAGCAAAAAACGCCTCATATCTGAATGAAAAAAAAGCCATGTTGAACATTGGATCTAATTTGCAGTTTTCTCAGTGCTATGGTAAATATATTTTGTGTAGGTTTTTTTTGAGCATTTATTTGAAGAATGAAATCCCCATGCTTTATGGGAACATGGCCTTATAGTGTTCCATTTCTTTGGCACATCGCACCGTTCCTCTGTTTCCCATTACTAAAGCATCTGTCTGTTCCTTTCACCTCACATGCTAGGAATATAAATACCCCTAATGCTACAAGTGTCTTGGTGTAAGACTTTCTTTGTTGCTCAAAGCAACTAATCAGAGATCCCCTTTTATTTCATGACGGGTTCTGGATAAATTAAAGGGGAGCTCTAATTGGTTGCAATGGGCAACAAATAAAGTCTTAGAACTATTTTCATACATGTGGCCCTATTTTTTATATTGTAAATGATTTTTTTCCAAAAGAGATCACTTGTATTGTGGGAATATTGTACACACAGTGTGTATTATACTGGTACACGAAAGACGATATGTATGCACAGGGCTGCGCCATTGTTTTAGTGTGCTTTGAGCCAAACAAAATGTTGTGACCACACTAAGGGTGACATGTATGAATGAGGCTGCGCCATTTTTTGGTGCACTTTGAACCAGTGAAGCTGTTGTAGCCCTGTATGTATTACTGTACACCAGATACACCACTTTTGAATGCACCAAAGATGCGGGGGCATGTCGCGCCAGAGTCGTACAATGCGCCACTAATGTGCCAAAGTTTGTCATACAAATCCATACCAGTGTAAAAGTGGCATGGCTGAGACTACTTTTGGGCGTACAACAGGACACAATTATAAAGTGCTATGAGACACTTTCATATATACCGTCAAATCATACACTATTAGGTAGAATTGGAGAGTCGGCGACAGGTTCATGCATGCCCTCCTAAGCATATACTTACAGATGCTACTAAGCAGAATCCAAGAAGGTCAAAATCTTTTTAGGATAGATGTGCAATCTGTATATCTCCATAACAACCTTTTTATGGATTGAATGCCATACCATGGAGATCTACTGTACTACGCTTTAAGAATTGCTTCTAGTAAAGAGTACAGTATGGTACACCTTTGATATAAATCATGGACTACTTAGCAAGAACTAACAGGTCTCTGTGTTCTACATAAACAACTCCTATACAACTCTTGTAAGACTTTGTATGGGATCTAGTTGCAGACTTCCTTACAACTATACAGAATATATAAAGTCACACACATGTGCTACTGTACAAGTGAAAAGTCCTTGAAAACTGTGACTCCACAAAATGCTATGATGGATCTGGCCTTTGCTCTTGCTTTCCTGTTTTCTTCTGTGTCACCTTGTGCTCTGATATAGCCAATAGTTATTGCAGCTGTTGTACATGGAGCGCTGACAACAGCTGATTTGATATTATTTACTTTGCCAAACGTGACAGCTGAAACTCATATTGCATGGGGTGAAAGATCCCGCGTAGGAGCTGGCTAAATCACTAAATGAGTGACAATAACTACAGCAGCCTGTAAATAGTAATGCCGCATGCTGGTAGTAAATGTAATATTACTTAAACATATATTGCAATATTATTTTTATGTACTGTATTTTATTTGGCCAGCGCGTACTTCAAACAGCAGGTTTACTTTTTCGGATGTAACTTTCTTACTCTATAAATACTTTTTTATTTTTTTTAAATCAATAATAGGCAGGTAAGTTAAATGATATACTGTGAATGAAATAAGTATTTGATCCCTTGCTGATTGTGTAAATTTCCCCACTGACAAAGACATGAACAGTCTATAATTTTAAGGGTAGTTTAATTTTAACATTGAGAAATAGAATATCGAAAATAAAATCAGAAAATCACATTGTATAAATTAGATACATTTATTTGCATTTTGAAGTGAGAAATAAGTATTTGATCCCTCTGGCAAACAAGACAATACTTGGTAGCAAAACCCGTGTTGGCAAGCACAGCAGTCGGACGTTTTTTGCAGTTGATGATGAGGTTTACGCACATGTGAGGAGGAATTTTGGTCCACTACTCTTTGCAGATCATATCTAAATAATTATGATTTTGAGGATGTCGCTTGGCAGCTCGAAATTTCAGCTCCCTCCATAAATTTTCTATGGGATTAAGGTCTACAGACTGGCTAAGCCACTCCATGACCTTAATGTGCTTCTTTCTGAGTCACGACTTTACTGCCTTGACTGTATGTTTTGGGTCATTGTCTTGCTGGAAGACCCAGCCACGACCCATTTTTAATGTCCTGGTAGAGGGAAGGGGGTTATCACTCAGGATTTTATGGTACATGGCTCCATCAATTCTCTCTTTGATGCGGTGAAGTAGTCCTATACCCTTAGCAGAGAAACACCTCCGAAGCATAATGTTTCCACCTCCATGCTTGACAGTGGGGACAATGTTCTTTGGGTCATAGGCGCATTTCTCTTCCTCCAAACACGGCAAGATGAGTTAATGCCAAAGAGCTCAATTTTTCTCTCATCTGACCACAGCACCTTCTCCCAATCACTCGCAGAATCATCCAGGTGTTCATTGGCAAACTTCAGATGGGCCTGCAGATGTGCCTTCTTGAGCAGGGGGACTTTGCGGGCACTGCAGAATTTTAAACCATTACGGCTTAATGTGTTACCAATGGTTTTCTTGGTGACTGTGATCCCAGCTTCCTTGATCATTAAAAAGTTCCCCCGTGTGGTTTTAGGCTGATCTCTCACCTTCCTCATGATCATGGATACCCCACGCGGTGAGATTTTGCACGGTGCCCCAGATCAATGTCTATTGACAGTCATTTTGTATTACTTCCATTTTCTTACTATTGTCTCCTTCCCACCCAATGTCTTACTTATGGTTTTGTAGCCCATTTCAGCTTTGTGCAGGTCTATGATCTTGTCCCTGACATCCTTAGAAAGCTCTTTGGTCTTGCCCATGTTGTAAAGGTTAGAGTCTGACTGATTAATTGAGTCTTTTATAAAGGTGACTATTTAAGACAGCTGTCTTTAATGCAGGTAACGAGTTGATTAGTAGCATCTAACTGGTCTGTAGGAGCCAGAACTGGATTTTATTTTGGATATTCTATCTCTCAATGTTAAAATTAACCTACCCCTAAATTTATAGACTGTTCAAGGGATCGAATAATTATTTCCTTCACTGTATATATACATATATATATATATATATATATATATATATGTATACACACACACATATATAATACACATATATAGAGACCTCTCTCTCTCTCCTCTCTCTCTCTTTTCTCCTCTCTCTATATATATATATATATATATATATATTATATATATATATATATAAATATATATTATAACAACATAATATAACTCCAAGTCAATCACACTTCTGTGATGATGACCTGTCCAGTTATGAATCAACACTGATTGTGAATCAATTTCTCCTACTGTTGTGCAAATGGAACAGACAACAGGTAGAGATGATGAGCAATTTGCAAGACAACCCTTATACAGGAGGGATTCTGCAGATGGTGACCACAGACCATTTCTCTGTTCTCATCCTTTTTGGCTGTTGTTTTGGTCACTTTTGCATTCTGTCATTGCTCTCACTTCTAGAGGTAGCATGAGGCAGTGTCTACAACCCACAAAAGTTGCTCAGGTAGTGCAGCTCATCCAGAATGGCACATCAATGCAAGCTGTAGCAAGAAAGCTGTGTCTGTCAGCACAGTGTCCAGCTGGATTTATGGCTAACCCTGAGAAGTGTGCCATTGGGTTAGAGGAGGATCGTACATTGGTACATTGTGGGTAAGGGCACCAGAAGACCCCGGATAAACAAAGTGGAGGCAATTTAGGGCTGACCACAACCCCTGGGGATTGTGGACTACTATCGCAGATTTCGAGCCAAATCCATTGCAGCCCCATTGACTGACTTGACAAAAGGGAAGTAGTATAATGTTGTACCGTGTTAGCCATAGAAAGTAGTAGAAGAGTGAAGAAATCAGGCGATACCTTTTAGAGGCTAACTGAGTATATTTGATGGTGAGCTTTCGAGAGAACTAGCTCCCTTCTTCAGACATGATATTATACAAGAAATTGAAAATTCACAGGCTTTTTATACACACAAGACATGGACCTTCAAAGGATCTTAGAATTCTTAAAATTAAAAAAAAAGGGCAATTAACCAAACCATAAACTTTACAACAGGGAAAAATTCTTTGGAAAACTTTAAGGGCAAAAGGGGGGTAAAAAACTCCTCTTAATTAAAGCATCATAAAATTTGGGCCCCCTCACGGTTAATATGTTTTGACTCCAGTGGTATTCCCCTTTTGGATTAAATTTTTGCTTTTTTAAAATTTCCCATTCCTTTTTTTTGCTCTAAATTCCCCATTAAAACCACAATTTCAGTTTTCCTAATTTTGGTCCTTCGGAAAAGGTGTTGGTGACTGGAAGACCCTTCTAACTTTATTTAAAAAATCTTGGGGGATTCGGTTTGATTTTTGCCCCTGTTTCCCCCAAAAACCTTTGGGGGCGGGCATTGCCCAAAAAGTCCCCCACCACATTGCTAGCTGCGGGAAAATGCCCCCCTTTTGTCCCGCCGGGATTTTTCGGTAACCTGTCGCAGTTGGATTGGGGCCTGCATTTTCCCTGTTTTGGAGCAGGGTGAGGTTTTTTCCTTTTAGGTTTTGGGGCCCTTCGGGGGTTTCGGGAAAATATCCCCGGCTTTTTGGGGGTTTGCCGGGGGAAGAGAGGGGGGACTAATTTCCTTTTTATCAAATTTCCTATTACCAAAAATTAAGTTCTTTTGGGGAATTTCGTAGGATCTCCAGGGGGGTTTTTTTAAAACAATAGGGACTCTTCCCCGGTTCCCCTTTTAAACAGCAACTTCCGTTTGATGGGGGGGCCGTTTTTTGTTTGTTTGGCCGTAAAACTTTTGTTTTACCCCAATTTGGAGAAATTTTGTCCTCAGATCCAGAGGTGTTTCCAGCGCTTGTTACAAAACGTTTGTGGGGTAACCCCTGGCTTAAAATGGAGCTTTTGGTGTGCTTTTAAAAGCTTAACCGAGTTGGGCCTTCTGTCTTTTTTGCACGTGAAAATAGCCCCTGGTTTTTTGGGGGATTTTTTCCCAAAATGATTGCTCTCGGGAAAGGGGTAAAGCAGGGATTGGGGGAAAATAAGCAAAATTTAAATTGGCCCCCCCCCCAACCAATGACAATGATTCATGATGTAAGGAGGTAAATGGGTTTGGGTGCAGTAAATACGGGCCCCCCATTCCCCCCAAAAAGGTTTCATACGGGGGGCGAAAATCGGACCCCTTGAAATCCCAACGCTGAGTTAGGCCTCTCCAAATTTAAAAAGTTGGGCTATAAAAACTGTATGACTGTTTATGTTTTTTTAGGTTTATTTCCCAGGGTTTTTTCCGGCGGGCCCCAAAACTCCCCCTGGGGGGAATGGGTTTGGGGATAAAAAATTTTCCCCAGGGGTGCCCAAAAGGGGCCCCAAATCCGACAAGTTTTTTTAAAAAGATCCTGGTCCGGATTTTGCTTGGAGTATCTTGACCATTTTAAAGGAGTTTTTTCCACCAACCGAATACCTTTCCCCCCAATACCAGAAATTATACCCCCGGGGGCCCCTTTTTTTTGGATCCCTTGGGACTTGGGGAAGCGCCCGGCCTATCCGCTGGAGGGCCCCTCAACCTGCTCTGGACCTGAGGTTGGGGAAATTCTTGATTCAATTTTACTTTTATAAATCCCTTTGGGAAAAATTAAATTTGGATAATCATTAAAGCCCGTTTCTTCCAAATTAAAAGGGTGTTCTCATGACATTCCCCCCGCACTTTTAATTACTTTTCCGATTTTTTTTAAAGGGGGTGAGCCTTCTGTTTCCCATTGGTTGGGACCTTTTCACCCCCAAACCAGTTTTCTTGCTTCGGGAAAAACAGTCTGTATTTTACCAGTCGCAAAAGTTGGCTTGGGGGGCCATTGTTTTTGGTGGGGTTCCTTATGGGCTGCCTAATGGCTGCGGGAACCCAAAAAAATTTCCCTAAATCTCCATTTTTCAAAAAACTTTTCCATGCCATTGCAGAGTTTTGACATGGTGGGATTTTTGAGGGGCAGAAAAAGAGACCTTTGGGGAAGTTTTGACACGTCTTATTTCCATAGAAAAATTTCCCACACATTTCCTGAGCCGGGTTTGTGGGAGTTTTTAAGGCCTTTTTTCAGGGATTTTTTTTTCTTTTGTTAAAATGTCCTGCATTTTTTAGTATTTTTTGGAGTTATCCCCAAATTCCCTTGTTCCATTCTCCAGTAGTCAGGCCTTACTTCCTGTTTTTCCTTTTTTTTTTTTAAAAATTTTTTAGTTTAGTTTTCCCCAGCTTTTAAATTTCCATGTTTTGTTTGCCAATCCTGTTTTAATGTCCGGGGGTAAGAGTGAACCCCTTTTTTCTTACTCTCACTATTTTTCTATGGCAAACAGGGTAAAACTTCTACTCGCAATTTGGAAGATACCACAATTACCGCTCAAAAATGGAATTGAAAACCGGGTTTAAGAAATTTCCCCAACTCAACACACATCTTCTTCTTAACAAAAGCAAAAAGAAAGACCATCCCAAAAGGCTTCACTCCGCATAACCCAACCCGCACACCTACAACACCCGATATCAGAACAAATGTATTCCAAACACTGAAAACTGCAAACTACAGCTAAAAATTTCCTATAACAACAGGAAAAAAACCCCAGGAGGATACAGGCCCTAAAGAATCATGGGAAATGACACAGGGAGATGAAGGCCAAACTCCACCATCTCCCAAAAAACTGCGGGGACATCTTACAACAACAAGAAAAAAAACCCAAAACTGAGACAAAAAGCCCTACTACTACAACCACAACACCACCCGCTCACAACCGTTGGGAACCTTTCCTCCTATGGCCAAAATAACACGAAATGTCAGCTCTCTCCAAAGTCTCCCTTCTGCCCCTAAACACCACTGCCCATGTCAAACTCTCAAGACATGGAGGATTTTTTCAGAAAAATAATTGGGGAAACTTCTAGGGAAAAGCCCTTCCATACGCAGCGACTCTGAGAGAACACCCATAAGGAAACCCCCAAAAAAATAAACCTGGACCCACACCGGGAACTAAGCCACAATAAATACTTTACTTTTTCAGAAGCAAGTAAAATCTGAGATTTTGGGGAAAGAAAAGAACACCAAAACCCTTTAACCCCTGCAGGAACAAAAGGGCCACACCTCATGAAAAAAAATCGGGACAATAAAAAAACCACTGACAAAGGGGGGCAATATTCATGATGAACCCTCTTAATCCAGGAAGCAAACGCAGTTTTCCAAACCCCGCCCATTACCCAAACTTAACGTGATCCCACAGGGGACTTTAAAAAACACTAAAGAATAGATCAAGAAGTTTCCAACTCAGGTCCGACCATTAGGGGGGCTAAACCCAGGGGATCCCGGGCCGGCTGCTTCTACACTCCCCAAGATCCACAAAAAGGAAACCCGGGGAGGCCTTCATTTCTGGTATTGGGACCTGACAGAGAATATCTCAGGTTGGGGAAAATCTCCAAAAAAACCCCTGGTCAGAATACTCCAAGCACACCAGGACACCACGATCTCTTAACAAACTAAATGCCCTGGGCCCCTTTCCCCAGGGCAACTTTTTGGCAACCTGGAGTAGAATCGTTGTAAAAAACATTCCCCACAAGGAGGGAGTTGCAGCATTCGACACACCGGGGAGAAACAAACCCCCAACAAAACCAAAAACACAGCTCATACAGTTCATACTCACCCAATATTTTAAATTTGGAGAACCTAAAACTACAGCAAAAGGGAATTTCAAGGGGTCCAGATGTGCGCCCCTATCAAACCTCTTTATGGCTAAAACGGGAAAGGGAGCGATCTACCCACATGCACCCCCAAAACCCCTTTGATTACCTCCGTTACATCGAGATACATTGTCATCTGGACTGGGGGCGGGGAGGCCCAATTAAATTTTCCATAATGACTTCAATAACTTCCACCCCACCATAAACCCAAGTTTACCTTTCAAGAGCAAAATCCACTTTCGGATACACAATACACATCAAAAAACACCGCACTCACATCATGTACCAAAAACCACAACAGAAGGCCAAACCTCGGGAATCAGCTTCCACCCCCAAGCACACAAAGCAATCCATTTCTACACCCCGGGCATAGGGAACAATCGTTTTTGCTCCAACAAGACAGACTGGACAAACACCTCCTGGGATCTGAGGAAAAAATTTTTTCCCCAAATTTGGGGATAAAAAACCAAAAAGTACGGAAAATCAAACAGCAAAGCGGCCGCCCAACAAGACAGTCGCTCAGTAAAAAGAACCCAGAAGGGAAAGAACATGCCCCTAGTTGTAACCACAACCCACACTAGACCCACAAAGTTTGCCAAGGAACTTAAACCGTGCTACATAAGACAATAGACTCAAAGAAAATACCCCATCCCCCCTCTCCTCTCCTTTCGGCAACCACCAAACCTGGCGTATTTTTGCCCGGGACGCCCTAAACCCCCCAACTAAAATGGCACCTCACCCTGCCTGCAAACGGTGCAAACCTCAGCACATCCACACTGCTGACGTGTCCTGTCCCACAGTCCCGCGGGTGCACAAAAATGGGGGGACTTTTCCTGCAGTCTAGAATGTGGGTATCTGATTAGTGTCGCAATCCCCACCACAGGGCCTTTTTGTGGGGAAAAAAGGGCAAAGATCAGCCACCATGAACCCCCCAGATTCACTATTAAAACATAGAACGATCTTCCAGGCACAACACTTTTTCCAGAGAGGACACGTATTGAAAACAAATTGTGGTTTTAATGGACACTTTAAGACCAAAGGGGGGGGAAAAGGGAAAGGGAAAATAAATTAATGCAAAAAATTTCAGACTCTGCAAAAGGTTTAAAACCTGCAGTTTTATGTCAAACTATAGTAAATGTGAGGCCACAAATTACACTGATGGCTGTGAATAAGACGGCAGATTTTTCTGACCCCTCTTTCAGCCTTAAAGTTTCCAGATAGTTATTGTTTTACCTGTTGTAAATGACTTGTTTGCTTTATTGCATTTTTTTATTTTTAAGAATTCTAAATCCTTTTAAGGGCCATTCTTGTGTTAAAAAAAGCCTGTGAATTTTCAATTTCTTGTATATCATCATGTCTGAAGAAGGGAGCTAGTTCTCTCGAAAGCTCACCATCAAATATACTCAGTTAGCCTCTAAAAGGTATCGCCTGATTTCTTCACTCTTTGACAAAAGGGAAAGAGGCAGTAATGGTTCAGTAGTCTGAGAAAGCAGAGAAATAATTTCAGGCACTAAAAACTCTGTGCAGTCACCTGGAGTTAGTGGCACCTGACTTTTCAAAGGAGTTTATTGTTCAGACCAATGCTCAGAGGTTGGTTTGGGGGCAGTATTGTAACAAGAGGTGAATGGGGAAGAGCACCCCATTACATATTTGAGCAGGAAGCTCATGTCCTGCGAAAGGAATTAGTTGATTGTGGAAAGGGTCTGGCCATAAAGTAGGCTGTTGAAACCTTGAGGTACTGGCTGGTAGAAAGTTCAGGGTGGTGTCCGACCATGCCCCCCTACAGTAGATACACAGGAATAGAGGTAATAATACAAGGGTCACAAGATGGTTCCTCGCATTGCAAGATTTTAAGTTTGTGGTAGAGCACAGGGCAGCGAAACAGCATATAAATGCTGATGCCCTATCAAGGATTCACTGTCTAAGGGTCCCCTGGCCTTGGGCAGGGAGCTGGGCCATTTTTCCCATTGGGCAGGGTAGGTGGTTGCCCGGGGACCCCACACGCTCAGGGGGCCTTCCCGGGCATCCGCCTACCCTGCCGAGTGTAGCGACAGCCCCTGCATTGGGTCCGAGCAGTGATGTCATCACCTCCTGCGCCGCTTTATTTGTGATGACGTCACACTGGAAATCAGCTCCCGGAGCGCGGACCACAGCAGGGAGCGTGGAAAGGTAAGTAACGTTGTTTAATAGTTTTTTTTAATCTCCAGTGGGCTATATATATATATATGGTGGACGGCCGATATGTCTCACTGAGATGCCTAGTCTAGGTGTGGTAAAAAGCCATGTAGTACTAGTGTCAGCAGCATTCGGCCACTGACACACGTTTAGCATAACTGCTATGCGGTTAATTGGGTAGGCTTTTTTACTGGAGTAGTTTAAAGAGCTGGATGGGTTGGCTACTCTCATGTACCTGGTCCAGGCCTGGGTTTACTGGAGTCCTATGTAAGCCTGGCAGCTCAGGTGTGCAGGAAGTGACTGGTTAGAAGGAGATCTGACAGTGTGGGAGCTGGAGAGGATGTCTACAGCAGGCTGTCTGTAAAGCACCCCTACAGGACTGTGAGTGAGACAACACCGAAGGTGTTATGATTATGTTTTGTTCGGCTGAGGACAGCTGCATTGTGTTTCCTTGTTTATTTGATTTGGAGCAATAAACGCCAGTGCCTGAAATAAACGGACATCACAGACTGTTTTCCCGGATCCTTACAATATATATATATATATATATATATATATATATATATATATATATATATATATATATGCCATAAATAAAAAGGGGGCATAAATAAAATGGGGCTTTATAAAGGGGCCATAAATAAAAGTGGGATATATATATATATATAGTGGTGGCCAAAAGTATTGGCACCCCTGCGATTCTGTTAGATAATACTCAGTTTCTTCCTGGAAATGATTGCAATCACAAAAATTAATATATTCATTTATTTTGCTTGCAATGAAAAAAACCCAAAACAGAATGAGACAAAAATCAAATCATTGATCATTTCACCCAAAACTTCAGAAATGGGCCGGACAAAAGTATTGGAACCATCAGCCTAATACTTGGTAGCTCAACCTTTAGCCAAAATAACTGCGAACAACCGCTTCCGGTAACCAATCATGAGTTTCTTACAATGCTCTGCTGGAATTTTAGACCATTCTTCTTTGGCAAACTGCTCCAGGTCCCTGAGATTTGCAGGGGGCCTTCTCCAAACTGCCATATTGAGATCTCTCCACAGGTGTTCTATGGGATTCAGGACTGGACTCATTGCTGGCCACTTTAGAAGTCTCCAGTGCTTTCTCTCAAACCATTTTCTGGTACTTTTTGAAGTGTATTTTGGGTCATTGTCCTGCTGGAAGACCCATGACCTCTGAGGGAGACCCAGCTTTCTCACACTGGGCCCTACATTATGCTGCAAATTTTGTTGGTAGTCTTCAGACTTCATAATGCCATGCACACGGTCAAGCAGTCCCGTCCCAAAGGCAGCAAAGCAACCCCAAAACATCAGGGAACCTCCGCCATGTTTGACTGTAGGGACCGTGTTCTTTTCTTTGAATGCCTCTTTTTTTTCCTGTAAACTCTATGTTGATGCCTTTTCCCAAAAAGCTCTACTTTTGTCTCATCTGACCAGAGAAAATTCTTCCAAAACGTTTTAGGCTTTCTCAGGTAAGTTTGGGAAAACTCCAGCCTGGCTTTTTTATGTCTCGGGGTAAGAAGTGGGGTCTTCCTGGGTATCCTACCATACAGTCCCTTTTCATTCAGACGCCGACGGATAGTACGGGTTGACACTGTTGTACCCCCGGACTGCAGGGCAGCTTGAACTTGTTTGGATGTTAGTAAAGGTTCTTTATCCACCATCCGCACAATCTTGCGTTGAAGATGGGCTTTAAACTTCTTGATGACACTGCGCACGGTAGACACAGGAACATTCAGGTCTTTGGAGATGGACTTGTAGCCTTGAGATTGCTCATGCTTCCTCACAATTTGGATTCTCAAGTCCTCAGACAGTTCTTTGGTCTTCTTTCTTTGCTCCATGCTCAATGTGGTACCAACAAGGACACAGGACAGAGGTTGAGTCAACTTTAATTCATGTCAACAGGCTGCAAGTGTGATTTATTTATTGCCAACACCTGTTAGGTACCACAGGTAAGTTAAAGGTGCTGCTAATTACACAAATTAGAGAAGCATCACATGATTTTTCAAACAGTGCCAAAACTTTTGTCCAACCCACTTTTTTATGTTTGGTGTGGATTCTATCCAATTTGGCTATATGACAATTATTTTTGTGGTTTTTCCATTGAAGACAAATTAAATGAAGATAATAATACCAAAGAATTTGTGATTGCAATCATTTTCAGGAAGAAACTGAGTATTATCTGACAGAATTGCAGGGGTGCCAATACTTTTGGCCACCACTGTATGCTATATAAAGGGGCTGTGAGGAAAATTCACTCATATGACAGTCATCTCTCTTTCAACTTCATAACTAGTCAGATCTGACAAATGGCCCCAGCTCCCAGGAAAGCCTCAATTAATTAACACCCAGCTCAGACCTTCTATAGGAAGCTAGCACAGCAGGAGGTTGACCCATCAAAAGAACCCTAATTTCCATTATTTAGCTCAAACCCCCAGCTTCAAAGACTTGACCAAAATGTGCCTAGCCGCAGCGGCCTCGATATTTCATAAAGATTTATAGGCGATCCGCTCATAACTGGTCTATGGCGGTTTCATATCTTAAAATATGGAACTCCCCGCACACATAGCCACCGCTCCCACGTTTGAATGATGCAGGGGGACCGAGAAATTCAGAACTGGACTTAGGGAGCATCAAGGATAGGGGTGTCTGGTATCAGGGAGTAGTGTAGGTCCAGCCGGTTCTGATGATGTCACTGGTTCCATTCTGTGACAATGCCCTGCCGAGGTATGGCCCAGTTTGTTTTTTCAGTCAGAAATTGCATGGCCAGAATGGGAGGAGTTCATAGACCGTCCCAGGAGTGTGTGGGGTTAGTGTAGTGGGCTGCCCCGTGGGCTGTCCCATTACAGATAAAAGAAGGAGCTCCAGATGGGGCCAGTCATTGCATCCAGGAGGGGGGGTACCTAAGAGCATTTCCAGGAGCATCCACACACAGAAGCCAGGCCACATAAGCCCCCCCCACATGAGCCCAGAACCAAGCCAACCACAGGTAACTGGACACATTTTACTGCCTTTGTCCGCAACCATACTTATATTTGCACCTCTGACTCTTATCTGTATATTATTATCATTTTGTATATATTGTCTAGTGTCCCCTCCAAGGCTAATTAAATCTATAAACTTTAATCTGAGTTCGTCTGTCTTGATCATCAGCCTCACACGCCTAGTACTCGGTCTATAATATATAGCTACCTCAAGGCTGGTTCCTGGCCTTGTTATAAGTCGGTAACGGACCGGTCCTATAACCAAACTAGAAACTGGTGGCAGCCTATTGGCCTAGCAGAGCTCCATTTAACCAGTGTGGGTATACGGATCTCTCCTAACCATGCAGGGTCGTGGATGAGTAGTGTGTTCTCTCGTCCTACCTGGGTCTCCCTGTGCCCGTGCGGACAGGGGTTAACGGTGAAACAGTATCTGGCTGCCCTTGTGTACCCCGAGGGGGCAGCGCAATGTGACGATACACCCCAAGTCAGGCCGTCGACCCTCGAGTGGGCCGGCGGGGTGGGCTTTTTCCTGACAGGTGCTATATATCTGTAAATCTACCTACACGGGCAGCATATCTACCTAGAAAGAGCTGTTTACCTAAATGCTGGGGTCTACATACCTACCTAATTAATTAATGGTGGGCTACCTATTTACTAAATGGGGGTGCCCATACCTGAGGTAGGAATAGGTAGGGAAGTGCTGATCAAGTGTGGATTCTAAGATGTTTTTGCATTACATTATGAAGGGATGAGTTGTGGCCGGGAAAAGTAGTCACGGCATTCTGGACGGATTGAAAGGACCAGGGACAAAGAACAACTCAAATAACTACTAATCATAGATGACATTCTCCGGTTAGTCCATGATGTCAGTGGTTATTTTGTGTCTTTTAGATCAGCGCTGTAGTTACTGGTATGTGAGGTGACCTGAGCTGGTGTCTGACCACTGGTCTCTATATGGTTTTGCTGTATGTTATACGTTTGTTATCGATGAAGTATATATTTGTTCCGGTGAGTGGTTGTGTTTGTTGGTGTGCCCAGTGCACAGCTCTGCCCAGGGGCCCGTTATGCTGTTCAGAAGGCCCTTGCAGGGAGGGGGGGGGGGTGTTATGTAGGTACCCCGCAGGTAAAACGTGGTGGGGGACAGATATGTGCCGCGCCGACTGCTGTTTTCATTCCTAAGGATGTCAAGTGTGCCAATCCAGCAGTACATCTCAGACTTTGCACCTAACTGAATTGGAGCAGGAGAACTGCAATGTGTGTGCCACCAAAGTCCCAGGAGCTCAGTGAGGGAAAATAGCGTTTTATTCAGTGACAGTAGGTTACTGACGTATGTGTTCAGTTAGTATAGCTGCCATGCAGCTTAAATGGGCTCCTTTTCCGGGACGGCTGTAGCGAGGGTGGGAAGGTCGTCCCCATAGTCTGGTCCAGGCTTTACTGGACCTCTTGAAAAGTTTTTGGCAAGATTACAACGGATAGTAGAGGAGGGTGTGGCCCTACATATACTCTCAGACAGAGAGTCAGAATATATCATGAATTCCGATTCCACTGTTCCCTTACTTTATGGCCTTCCTAAGGTCCACAAGAGGTTCTTTCCCCCCCCAAAGCGTCCTATCGTATCGGGGGTTGGCTCTAATGCGAATGATTGTGTCAGTTGGGTCGACGTCCAGCTACAGCCTTTTGTCCACCGGTTCCCGGTTTTTTACAGGGCTCTAAAACTGTTTTTACAAGTTTGTCTGATAAAATGTGGTTGTCTGATTTTTTATGGCTTAGCTGTGACGTCGAGTCACTATATACTAAACATACCTCTTCAAATTTGCCCTAATGGCTCTGAATTTAATTTGGACAAGTTCCCGTACTTATTCTGCCCATGAAAAAATGTTCATCAAGAAGTGACTGCCTTTTTTAATGCAACACAACTTTTTTTGTGTTTGATAAAACATTCTACTTACAACTTAGGGAGTCAGTAAAGGGCGCCAAATTTTCGCCTTCCCTGGCGAATCTAGTGATGTCCTGGTGGGAACTTTCTTATATTTTTTTTGATGGCAATC
Organism: Phyllomedusa bahiana; assembly: GCA_025379985.1. Lineage (NCBI taxonomy): Eukaryota > Metazoa > Chordata > Amphibia > Anura > Hylidae > Phyllomedusa > Phyllomedusa bahiana. The sequence goes on from JAODAL010002839.1 coordinate 152,068, forward strand.
CTTTTGTGGCCGACGAAGAGTGGCACGGCAGATATAATAGATGACCTGCTATTTTTTTGGGGGGGGTCCTGTATCTGCCGTGCCACTCTTCGTCGACTACATTAATAACAACCCCCCTTAATTTATTTTTCACTTTTGAAGTACAGGCACAACAAATCTCCTTTTTGGATTTTGGTACTTATGGGGACCTGGTTGCATTGTTTCCACCAGGACTCACAGAAAAGAGATAGTTTGGCAATACTATTCTTCACTTTGGCAGTAATCACTCAAAACACACAAAATTGCCATTCCCATTGGCGAGCTCATCAAGCTAAGCGAAATTTGGGCTCTAGTCCTGCTGACTTTTTGAGGGAATCCCAAGGAATTGCTCACGTTTGTCTGCTCGGGGGTATCCTAGTTGGGTTCTGGACCGAGCCATGGCCAGGGTAAGAATATGTCTCGCTCTGACTTTTTTACCCCAGTAGTAATAGGAAGCGAAAAATTTAGAAACAAATGTTTCCTACAATTGTGCTGGATTTCAACTCAGTTTCAATCAGATTTGTAATATTATCCTAAAATACTTACCAGTTCTCAAACAAGACTCTATTCTTGCAAATATATTGCAAAAAGATTGTCGTATAGTAGCTAGAAAATCAAGAACTTTGGGTAACGTGATTTCTCCAAATGCAGTTTTCTGGTCCATACGGCCAACTTGGCTGCATACCAAGGGCTTTTATAAATGTGGGGGGTATCCGTGTAAAACTTGTAAATTTGTGGTACCTACACAGAATTTCAACATGACACGCAAACTTTCCAAATTAAACAATATATGAATTGCAACACCGATGGGATTATATATGTAAATAAGAATGTAGTTTGTGTGGTCTTAATTATGTAGGTTGTACATCTCGTAAATTTAAGACCAGAATATTAGAGCACTTAAATGGTATTACTAATCCCTCTACACGTACCTTATCTGGAGCTTCTAGACATTTTTTGTGAGTACCATAATTCTGATATACAGGGATTTCAATCTTTTGCAATTGAAAAAGTTCACTTGGGTGAAACGGGGAGGCAACTTTGATTACAAGTTAAAGGATCGAGAACTTTTTGGGATCTACCATTGAATTCTTTTAAACTCCGTTCGGTTTGAATGACGAGTGAAGTGTTGTTTCACTATTAAATATTTTTCTAGCTTATGTTTTTTTGGTCTTATGATGGATGTTGCATTCCTGTTGTACCCAGGTTTTTTCTCCATATTCTTTTATCATGCATATAGTATATGGTTTTTCTACCTTTCTTTCATTATTCTGGTCAGTTTACAATTATTGTATCCTTTTAATATTAGATGTTATTATCATGTGTTTTTCTTTATCTCTGTTTACACTCACCTTGTTGAGCACATTCACCTGGATGATTCCGGGATTGTGCGCTGTTCACACCGGGTCCCCACGCATTAGACCTGGCCATCGTTGTCCGGCGGGGTGGGGGGGGCGTGGCCAGGAGGGTTCCGATGTGATGATGTTGCTGTCACTCCCATTCTGGGTGTGGCTTCTGCTGAATTACGTTGGGACTCTCTAGGTCCGCCCATCTTTCTGTCTGGCTCCGTTGGTTAGTTGCGTGACGTCACTTGTGACGTCTACGCTATCGTGATCTTTGCCTAGTCTCTGTGTGTGGTGGACCTCTGTGCACATGCGCGTGGCTCCGGGATTTCCGCTGTTTCGTGTGTCTCTCTACAGGTGAGTGATATGTTCTCATTTATTCAGGTATATAAGCTAGTGAGTTTCTTGTATGGTTATGCTATGATTAAGGGTCGAGTATGACCTGAAATGCGTCAGCATTACTGCTGCCATCTGTTGTCTCCACGGTTTTATCTTGGTTAATAAAGACCTCCAGTTTTGCATTGATCTTGGAGTTGCTGGCAAATTTTTCTTCTCTTCATCTTCATGGACTCATGCTTCCAGAGAGCAGCCGTGCAGCCCTATAACCAAGGAGTGGTGAGCTGGCAAAATTGTTGTGTGTGTTTTTACTGGACCTCTTGAAACCTTTAAAGCTTGCTGCTCCCAGACCTCAGGTGAGGAGTGTAAATCTGTGGACTCTGTTCTGCTATTAAAGGGGTTTTGCCAAGATGTAATGTTGATGTGGGATGGGTATTTAAACACTTTTCTAAATATATGTGATTAAAAAAATCGCAGCCTGAGAGAGCTACAAGCTGCCTTACCTGCCCTTAGTTACTTAAAAGCTTCTATTAGATACGACCTGACAAGAGCTGCTGGCCGGGCTTGCGCAGAGAACACTTCTTATCTGATGAAAGGGAGCTGAAGAATCTTTCAAGGCACCGGGTAGAAATATGTTGTCTTTTGTATACAGAATCCACTAGTTGTAGTGTGATTATCTAAGTAGATCCCTGCTTTTTCTGATTACAGAGAACATGAAGAAGATTTAAAGATGCTGTGGAGAAAGGTGTTGTCTTTTGTATACAGAATCCACTAGTTGTAGTTTGATTATTTGAGTGAACATTACACACGAACCCTTATGCACGGCTCTGTGCTCTGGCTGTGTCTCTCGCTCTCTCAGCTCAGCGTGGCTTGTTTACATTTCCTTCTTAGCAGATAAGGCACGTCCTAGCAAAACCCCTTTAAGCTCCACAGTATGCTGCATTGAGGAGCAGAGGGAAGAGCTCTGGAAAGCAGATTTGAGGCAGACTTGTTACTCTGTCCATGGACTAATTCACCACTACACAGTTGTATATGAACTGTCATACTTAATTAAGCTGAAGATATATTTTTGGTGTTGGATGTTAAACAGCTGTTGTAAACCCTTGTTCTTTGCATCCAAACCCGTTAGTGTCTACCATTTGTCCAGCTAATCACCCACTCATATATATATACAGAGGCTTGACAAAGGCTCTGTGAGAGAGCTGAAATGTCGCATTCACTAAGCATGGAGGAATAAACTTCTCTGTTTTGCTTTAATTCTCTGAGGAGTGCCGTGGATTTATATATATATATATATATATATATATATATATATAATATATATATATATATATATAATATATATATATATATATATATATACACTCACCGGCCACTTTATTAGGTACACCTGTCCAACTGCTCGTTAACACTTAATTTCTAATCAGCCAATCACATGGCGGCAACTCAGTGCATTTAGGCATGTAGACATGGTCAAGACAATCTCCTGCAGTTCAAACCGAGCATCAGTATGGGGAAGAAAGGTGATTTGAGTGCCTTTGAACGTGGCATGGTTGTTGGTGCCAGAAGGGCTGGTCTGAGTATTTCAGAAACTGCTGATCTCCTGGGATTTTCACGCACAACCATCTCTAGGGTTTACAGAGAATGGTCCGAAAAAGAAAAAACATCCAGTGAGTGGCAGTCCTGTGGGCGGAAATGCCTTGTTGATGCCAGAGGTCAAAGGAGAATGGGCAGACTGGTTCGAGCTGATAGAAAGGCAACAGTGACTCAAATAGCCACCCGTTACAACCAAGGTAGGCAGAAGAGCATCTCTGAACGCACAGTACGGCGAACTTTGAGGCAGATGGGCTACAGCAGCAGAAGACCACACCGGTGCCACTCCTTTCAGCTAAAAACAGGAAACTGAGGCTCCAATTTGCCCAAGCTCATCGAAATTGGACAGTAGAAGATTGGAAAAACGTTGCCTGGTCTGATGAGTCTCGATTTCTGCTGCGACATTCGGATGGTAGGGTCAGAATTTGGCGTCAACAACATGAAAGCATGGATCCATCCTGCCTTGTATCAACGGTTCAGGCTGGTGGTGGTGGTGTCATGGTGTGGGGGATATTTTCTTGGCACTCTTTGGGCCCCTTGGTACCAATTGAGCATCGTTGCAACACCTTGTGGAATCTATGCCACGAAGAATTGAGGCAGTTCTGAAGGCAAAAGGGGGTCCAACCCGTTACTAGCATGGTGTACCTAATAAATTGGCTGGTGAGTGTATATATGGATTGTAAATGTAGTGCTGGTCAGTGCAGAAATGATGGTGGCCAAGGATGCTGGAGATGTTAAGGAGAGCGCTCTGCATCAACCAAGTCAGGTACCAGTCAGATACCCTTGCTGGTCGTATAGCACGCAGGCCACGCTGATGTAAACGGATAACAATGGTCTTGACGTCTCCAGCATTGTTGCCAGCCATCATTTCTGCTCAGAGGGATTCGACTTTCATCAGTGAACAGCACTGAGGACCACTTTTCCCTAGTCCAGAATATATGCTCCTTAGACCATGCAAGATGATGCTTGTGCTTTTTTTGGTGTGGACAGGTACCATTGCCGGTCGTCTAGCATGCAGAACACTCTAATGTAAATGGTTATGAATCGTCTGCCATGAAACTTGGGTGCCTTTCACATCCTTTAAATGTGCCTGGAGTTGTGTGGCATTCATCATCTGGTTCTGTAGGGCATTGTTTACAATGGAGTGGTCATCAATGTTTGGTATAGCAAAGGGACATTTACTTCTTTGCCTTTCTGTGACTCTTCCAGTCCTTCTGTATCTGTGTCGCAACCTGCTGATAACACTCTGTGACACTCTAAGCTCAGTGGTCACTTCTGTCTGAAAGCATCCTGCTTGCAATGGCAAGGTACTGTTGATTAATTAAGGTAAGGTGTTGTCTTGATCTCATAATGTCAAAATGGGAACAGCATGATGAGGAGGACTGTTTAAATCCCAATTCAATTGATCCCCTAAATTTATTGGGTGATTCAGGGATCAAACACCTGTTGTGAATTTTTTCCATTAAGCTCCATGTTCGAGATCAGCAAGTTGTGCAAAAAGTTCTTTTTGCAAGTAAGTAATTTAAATTTCGTTCTTTTGTTTTAGTTCATTTAGTTCATCCTGAAATTCAAACCAAAAGCCAAATATCACTAACTTTTAATTAATATATATATATATATATATATATATATTCTCTACATTTTCCAGACTAGACATTGCATAATTATTTTAAGTTGTTTAGCTGCTCAGAGATCAGGCAGAACTGCAACGCATTACTCAGCAATGTACCACACGGTAACCTGTCAACAGCAATAGGATTAAAGTAGCAGTCCGTGTTATATGGAGCTGAGTTTTCTTCCATGTGAGAAGGAACTTTCTGCCCTGTAAAGTGTTGATTCATTGTCCACTCTGTGCTTCTAAAGGGTCCTTGCACCTTCTGCTTACGGTAATGTAACTGTACACTTCTGCCCACTCATACTCCCTTGTCAGTTTTGATGTTCATTTTCAGCAGTGTTTCCAATGACCTTCAACCTGTGCTATAAGTAATTATGGTTACGAGCATCTGGCTTCACAGGTTGTTTTTTTTAACTGGGCATTTCTTCCATAGGAAGAACTCCATGGGGTCAGGAAAAGTGTTTGTAGAAAAGCTCACTACAACGTTATGAGCTTCCTTTTCCAAATTTATTAGGCCATGTAAATCTGTGTTCCAGCAGTGACCTGACTGTAATTTACAATGTAGATGTGGAATGCAGTGTGATGATGTACTCTGTGAAACTAGTTTCTTTCCATCTGTCAAGTAATATAGATATTTATGTCTATTTGTTTTAACTATCACAGCAGACTTTATAGTTATCAAACTGAAGAACATTTTGGAAGTTACTGTCAATCACATAAAGCACTTAAAAAATGTTGTATTATAAAGAGGGCGTGGCATGGAATCTATGGGTGTGACTACTATGTAATATATGTATTAGTGTTGCGCTTCGGAGTTAGGTCAATGTAAAATTGTTATAAAATTAGCCAAAAAACACCACTAACTAGGTTAATTTACCATTCCTCACTTTCCATGGTCCCTTTTTGCTCTCAATGCAGGCTCAGTTAAGTTCCAACGTCACTTCGTCGCTCCTGTTGCGGCATCAACAGGGATGAGGAGGAGCCACGAGCATAAGGGAATGGTAGAATAATCCTAAAAAATTCAAATCTACTAATTCTAGCCTAGTTTAGGGTTAAGGTTAGGGTCAATTTTATTTTGGATGAATACCACATTGACCCGAATTTAAACCACAACGCAGCAGTAATTTTAGATTTAGGATTAGAGAGAGAGAGAAATTCAGGTTAGGATGTTCTGAACATGAATCTCTTTATAAATTCAGTAAAAAACATTTTCCAACCGAACAGGGCCCTATTTTAGCAACACTAATATTTATCAATGTCAAGAAACCGAATATTTTTGTAGAAATGTAGAAATTTATTTTCTAATTTTGTGTTGTGAATACAGAAAAGATGTTTTCTACATCTTTCAATCTTCTTAGGGTACTTTCATATGGCGCATTTTTGGTGCGTTTTTGACGCGTTTTTTGGATGCATTTTTTGTGCAGAAAGGTGTAGCAATTAATGTTGTACATTTTTGCACAAAAAACGCATCCAAAAAACACATCAAAATGCACCAAAAAACGCACCAAAAGCAGGCCGTGTGAAAGCACCCTTATGCTGTTCACATTTTACACTAATTAACCTGTTACTTTTTTGTGTTATTACAGTTGCATGGATTTCTACAACTTGCAGGTTTTTTGTTTTTCAGTAATGATCACACAATGAGATATTTTTAAACTAAATACATATTCTTATTTTTGGGTATCTTTTGTTTTATACATTATTAGATTTTTTAAATTTCCCTTTAATGGATTACTAGTTCATAACTTTATTTTACACTTAAATATTAGCATACTCTATCACTTAGGGCAACAAGTATGAAGGGGTCAGTTTTAATGTTCTGCCGTTAAATGCGACAAAAGTGATTAGTTGCCTGATTTCCCGATGTATGCCGCGTCTAGTAAACATGTTTGGCGCATTGTATTCCCGACCTGACACGTTGTAATGTGCCAAAGATATGGGGGCGTTCTGGGGGCGTGTTGGACCACATTACTGCCGAACAGGCAGACCTATTTCAATGTCCTCTGCCTGAGTTGTCGGAACTAGATTTCCAAAAATGGCCCTTTTCTCAACTTATACCAGTAAAACAATAAAAAACTATTTATGATAATTATCAAACTATATAAAATGAAATTATATAAATTTCACAATAAATTATATAAAATTAATATAAAATGATGAAATATCCCCAAAAATATAAAATCATCTCCTATAAAATGTATTTAAGATTTATATAATCTAAAATTAATTTAAAATTAAGTAATATAAATTAATTAAACCCATACAGCATCTACCATAAATCCCGTTCACAATAATGTATTTACGGAGTAAGCGTAGTATTATTAGTGATTAAAAACACATCACAACAGGCTAGAAATAAAATAGAGGGTGTTAGAATAGCATGTCAGTGACTAGAAACTATAGTAGTGATCTTGCATGTTGCACAACAAGTCTCAGCAAGACCTGTGGTGTGCCGGCTATTACTGTATGTCAGATACACTTGTTTGGTGTATTACTAATGTGCCAAAGTTCCAGAGTGCGCCAAACACATATGTGTGGCGCCTCAAATCTTAGGTGCTATTTATGAGTGCATATTCGCCACTTTTATATATTCAGGCGCATTTTACACTGGAAAAAAAGATGCAAAAAGTTGTGTTGAGGCACCAAGTTTCATACATGTCGCCCTTAGTGTGCGATACCAGCAGGCTACCTAAACAGACAGCCCTGCGGTCCTTCCAAGATCTACAGGACTAACTCCATAAGGTTTTCCCATCTCTAAACAGGTCAATGGAAAATGTGGTGACCCAATTTGAAGGAAGCATTTCCTTTGATCATGATGGTCACAGGCTGCAAAGGGTTACTTGTCTGAGATTGGAGCTTCCTTTGATCCTTGTGGTGGTCATGAGGCTACTCAAGGAATGGAGTTGCTAATTGTGGCTCCAATCTTAGAGCAGGAAACAAAGGGAGCCTTTAATTTCTCACTACTGCTGCAGTGCCATAAGACAGAGGGCCTATTTTTTTTATTAGCATTTGTTTTAACTTCTTTATTTTTCTATCTACATTGCTCTATGAGGACTTGTTTTTTTGTTAGACAAGATGTACTTTTAAATGGTGCCATTGTCTGTACCATATAATGTACTAGGGAACGAAGAAAAATTCTAAGTAGATAGGAATGGGAAAAAAAACAAAACATAAATGTGTAATTTTTGCAGGGGTTTTGTTCCATGGAGTTCACTTTTCAATATAAATGACATGTTATCTGGATTTTGCAGGTCATTAAGATTCCGATGACACTATGGGCGACATTTATGAATTCGCATGCGCAATTTTTGTAACATTGCCTCGACACACCAGAGTAGTGTATAATATGACTGTATTAATGAAAATGTTATGTGGCAAACATTTTTGGCACATAACAATCAGAATTGGCGTATAGAGTGTTATGTGCCAAACTTTGTATGGTATTTTTGCACCAAACTTTTGCACATTAAAATTTGGTCGTACGCCTGTTTATACACCAATAGAACTAGCAATATAAGGCAAAAAAAATGTTGAAGGCAAATTCATAGATGTCGCCCTAAATGTATAAAGTCCTTTTAAAAAATTAAAACGTTTTCCATTTTTTAAATTTAAGCACCATTTTTTGGACCAATAACTTTTTTATTTTTCCACTTCTGGACCCAAGCAAAGGCTTTTTTTTGCATGCTAACGTTTATCTTATTGGTACCATTTTGGGATACATGTGACTTTTTTCTCACTTTTATTCCAATTTTTTGGCTACATGAAATAACCAAAGAAACACAATTTTAACATTTGGAATTTACTTTCTTTTATGGTGTTCATCGTATGGAATACATTTTGTTATTTTTTTTTATAGATCAGACTTTTATGGATGCAGTGATACCAATTATGTGTAACTTTTTTTATTGGTTATATTTGTAAAGAGGCTATTAGAGTGTGAGTTGAACTTTTAATATTTTCTTTTAACATCTGTACTTGTAGCCTGCGTAGGGTGCTTGACCAATAGGGGGCGTGTTCGCTTGTACATCGTTCTACATTATAAACATAATGTAGAAAAGTTTACCAAGATGGAGTACCTATTACTTTATGCCTATGGCAGGAAGTAATAGGAGTAGAATCATGGCAGCTTCCATCTGCCATGGCACCCCACAATCTCATTGCAGGGGAGGGGCAATCATGGGACCGAACAGTGCTCAGCATGGCCATGACCACCGCAGCATCTAAAGTGTTAAAAAGCAAGGATTGAAGCCATCTCTGATCCCTGCTGGTAGCTCCAGGTGTCAGCTGTAATTAACAGTCAGCACCAGCCCACTCAATAGGTTCTTAATGATTTTATAACATAAATTTACATCAAATGTCAGGATTAATTCCTTAACGACCATCTGTCTTTTACAGGGGGTGATACAGGTCCCAGTCTGCAGCAACTTCTGTTGGTGTCTCTGCACAGTGGGCAAGGATTTGTGGCTTTCTGTTTTGGAGTTGCCCTAAGAATTCAGCTGTAACTATTAGCTTTGTTACAAAGCGCCCTTTAACTAAGGCTAAGGTTAGAGGAAACTCTGATCCTGGCTGTGTAACCCTTCAGTCACCATGGTCTACTCTCCCATCTGATAGAGTCACTGGATTTCACAGTAACTTGATTGGCTGCTGGAAAAACAGTTTGCAGTTAGCTTCAGGGGCCTAGAAAGGACACCAGGGCAGTCAGTTCAGTAAGCCTGCTGTCAGGGACACTAAGAGCTGCTCTAACAGCTCGTGTCATAGTGACATAGTGTATATTCTAGGATATTAGCTTTGAGGTGTACTGTAACACATTCTGAATGCAAAATAAAGTTAAAAAAGAGCAAAACAAAATATGTCAAGTAACAAAATAAGGAAATAAATAATACAAACTTTACTATGCACACCCAAATAGCAAATGAAAATAGTAATTAAATAATATAAATACAAAAAATCTTTATGTGATGTCGCCTTATTTAAAACTTCTCTCTATATGTTTCAACACTGAATGTGACGTTATCACCGATATCGGGGTTGTCATAGTTCTGATTACGCCTCCTTTAGTGGTGAAACCTGCAGGGGAGGTGAAGAACAAATTATTTTAGCTTCTGAGCTCTCCTTCCTATTTGTGAAATAACTGCAGTATTTCACTTATTCCTTATTACCAATTGCAGCATTTAGACACCAGTGCTAGGTATGCCCAAGTGATTTTTTTTTTTTTATTGCCCATTTGGGGTAAATATTAGCTTAGGGATTATGGAGTCATCATGTTACAGGTTTGTTTAGGAACATTGATCTCCTCAGTAACCAATTCAGCTGAACATACGATTTGTGACTATATGGATAACAATTAATTTTGTGTCCAGCAGGTTTTGTAACTGGAGCTACTATACTGGTGTTTTGCACATTTTTTCACTTTGGTTATCATATTTGTAAAGTGCGGGATTAGAGATAGGTAACTTTAATTTTGTCTTTTGGATCTGTATTTTTTGCTCTTTTTAAGTGTATAAATTAAAAATTATTGAATTGTATTTTTCAAAAATTAGTCTTTGATGCTTTAAGAGGGGTTTAAGTTTGCCTATGGCAAAAAAGAGTTTCAAGTGTTATGCTTACACCCCACAATCATTGTAAGGTTTTTGAAATGGGCATATAGTTCTAATAACTAACAGGAATGCTTTAGGTGCCTCAACCACATAGCCACGCCGATGTGGATTAATGATGAGTATTCATCAGCATCAATAGCATACACATTCAGATAAGTGGCATGGTGATGTAATTGCAGTGCTACTTGCCTGAACCAGCCTTTCTAAAACTTTAGACACCTCTATTTAGCAGGATGAGGAGCAGCAGAACAGGGAAAAAGGCCATGGAACATGCATGTGGGAAAAGGCTGGGGGTTGCCCTGCACCACAGAAATGTGATCCTCTTCCAGAGAGTGGAAGTTATGTTTTAGAACCAGTGTGTATTAGTCAGAATGAGTTGCTTCTTTAAAAATCATCTCTCATTCTAGAAGAGTTTGCATGCCAATGCATTACAAGTGTAGCCTGATATTAAAAAAACGGTGTAATTTGTGCATTAGTCCTGCGGTGGTGCTGCAGGGGAGTTTATGTGTAATTTGTGAGGAAACCCAGACCAAAAAGTTAATCGCAATATGTCCCGACATTGTGAGTCCCTTTTGAGCTCATGATCCATAGTGGACATCCCTTTTTTCAACCTTAGTAATATGTGTACTATGTACAAGTTCATGTAGTTCTACAGTGATATGGTTATTTTAGCTTGTGCACTAAGTGCTAGACAGTAACAACTCTATGGTAACTATAAGTCTACACTGCAGAGAAAAACATTTTTCATTTTCTAAAAACGCTGAAAAAACAGTTCCCCTAGACTTCTATAGCAAAAACGTCCTGTTGTCTTTTTTTTTTTATTTGCTGGTCTTTTTTTGAAACATGTAAGAAACGACTGAGCAGGGCAGAAAATTTACTATTGGAGTTTATATAAAGCGGCGGATGTTTTCTCCGCATTTTTTGGTATGTCTTTTGCAGAAATACATAGCAAATCTATTGCTGTGGATCTCAGCACAAAAAAGCGGCAAAAAATATGCAAAAAAAACGCAAAGCATGCAAACAATCGTATGTTTTTTCAGCAGCTTTTGACAGGCAGTCGACAAAAAAAACAGTTTTATGAAAGTATTTAGGATTTGGTTTTCAGGCCATTTTTTGTCCACTGCTTTGTAGACCTAGCCTAAATGATCAGGGAAAAGAAATTAACCAGGGCACAGACTGGGACTACAAAGCAGCCCTGGCACTCAAACCCAACAAGCTGACATGCACTATGGCCCTTCCCACCATATTGCAAAGAAAATAGTGTCATGCAATGCAGTACATCTTGCCCTATTTGCCCCTATTACTACTTTTAATTTGTAATCCACAAAGGATGGAGTCAAATAATAATAGAACATAAATACAATTAATTAGAATGCCCCCCACTCCCCAATATATGGAGCCCACTCCATGATAGGCATGAGGTAGTTCCCTTGATGTGTGCTTTCCTCTGCCTAACCATCATCCCTGCTCTGGTCAGCAATAAATAAATTGATTTTTTTTTAAGTATAAGTAAGACAACTTGATGTAGATCTGACATCTCTAAATATATTGAACCACAACTGATGCCAAATTAAGTAAATTTGTTGGATCCATGGCAAACTATAATTGTATTACCTTGTATTTGGTATGAGGAGGGGAACTGTCAGACTTTAAAACACAGTATTGCAGGTTGTTTTTTGTCTGGCAAGATGCTTTTACCACCTTCCTGTCAGCTGAATGCACCAGGCTCTGTAAAAATCTTAATCAATGTAAAAAAGGGATCCTGTCATCTCGTATCTTGGCAAACAGTTATTTAATGGTTTTGATGGTTACTCTTGCACAATAGAGTGTATACTTTTCAATGTGATAATACAGTTGCTTGTTATATTGGTGCCTACAAAAAGACTAAATACTGGCTTGCTTCAAAACAAATTGTAGACACCAAATTTGGCTTTTTTTTTAACTTTAAACAGCATTACTGATGAAATTAAGTCTGATGAGACTTTATAGTTTCTAGCTGCGTGACTCCCAATACAAAGCACTAAAGATTTTCTCAAGTCGGTTATTTACAAGACTGATCATTATACAAAAATACTTTTATTCCATTGCTGATCATTATGACAAAATCTACTTTCAATTGCTGAAACTCAATGTTCTGTTCCTGACAAATGTATAACTCGTTACAATTACGTCAGTGATTGTTTATTGAGCTGATTAAAATCGATGTTTTTGTTATTTTAAGGTAAAAGTACAGAAAATGCAATTAAAGTTATTTCCACTGTTGCAGGTTATTATTCTATATAATGCAGCGTGTTGCTATTTAGGATCTGGGGTTGTTATTTTCTTTACCCTGGAGGGTCCTTGTTGCTGAGCAGTATATGAAACTCAGTATCCAATTTCATGTGGACAAGGAGGCAGCAAGTCCACCGCTCTTGTCTTTCCAGGCACATTTGTACAGTTCACACAGGCTGCCAATGTCTGTCATTTTCTTCGCCTCACTCCAGCCTGTTTTGTTTGCTGACTTGAAGTTCCTGGCTACCTCCCCTTTTCCCAACAAGGAGTTCTATCACTAACCTCTCTCACATATCTCTAGCAATGAGACCCTGCTTAATCGCTGAGATTCTTTACATAGGAAATTAATGTAATCGTCACAGTGGCAAGCTGGCATTTATTTCCCACAGCTGAAGTCTAGAATTGTACGGCTTTGAATAGTAGCATGCCAGTCTATGCGTGACTTTATCTGGCCTTAGGACAGAGAGCATCAGGGACTTGGCAGAGACGGGTTAAGCTGCATTGTGTCTGCTTGTGAGCAAGACATAGTTGTCATTGGCACAGACATGGCAAGTGAAGGCTCTAGTGGTTTGCAAGTCCTACTTTCTACTTTACAGGTAAGAAGTGTTTGGCATGAAATAGAAGTGGAAAAGTAACTAGTTAACCCATTATATCCACTGGATTGATTGCAAGCACTGTGTGCTGGCGCTTGGAAAATGTTTCCTACTGCTTTCTTGGTGCTGATATTGTCACTGATTTGCATTTTATTATGTGCTACATCATTTAGACAGTACTAACATCTGCCAGTCAAAACTTTTCAAACTTTATCAGTGCAAGATTTTAATGTGTGGACAGTGTGGGTGATGTTGTGCCGCCTCTGTTTACATCTCACGTCCACTTCCTGTGCGTCTGTATGAGCCTAGGATTAAAATCATACTTCTCTGGTTTTATCCAGTGTGCACATTATAGGCTGCTTTAAAATGGAGTCCATATACTACAGATATTCTGCAGTGGACTTGAGAGCAGAAAATCCAGAGTATATTACAGTAGCCGCCAAGCGAATGCCATTTTAGGAAATTTAATCAAGATGTTGGAGAAAAAACACACAATATCTTCACAGAATCACAATACAGATGAAATCGATGCAGATTTTCAGCAGTCATTGATTTTCTTTTTGGTTTAACATCACCATATTCTGCATTAAAATCTGCAGTGGAAAGTCAAGAATAAATTTTCAACAAAATCTACAAAAATTGGTGTAGATTTACTGTGGAAATACTGTGGGTTTTCTACGGCAGAATTTACCCCAAAGAACTTTTTACATCACAGTACATGATGTATATCAAAAAAATAACAGTGCACCAAATAAATGACAATAAGGAATCTATTTTATGGTAAAATCATTGAAACATGTGAATACATTAAAGAGTGGGTGTCAATTAAACACAATAGCAAGAGGTGACTCCTTGAGCAGAAGACATTCAAAATGATATGTAAACAGACAATATAAGTTACATAATTGGAAATGCATATAATAAATCATCAAATTTGTGCAATTAAAGTAAGTAAAAAAAAAAAAAAAAATGACATAACAAGCTCACAATTCCTGGTCAGTAAAATATATATGCACAGGAATTGTATTGTCAGCTTGTTATTTAATTGTTTAACTTCCTTTTATTTTGTACATTTGATCATTTATTATATACACCTCTGCTTATATATCATTTTGACTGTCTTGTGCCCCAGGTATCACCTCTTATTGTAGTGTTTAGTTGACTCCCACTCTTTAGGGTTTGTTCACACAGCATATTTGAGGAGTATACTTCGGCATGTAATTGTACTGCAATGCGGCTTAAGCAGGCCCGGACTGCCCATAGGGCAAACCGGGCATTTGCCCGGTGCGCTGCTGGGCCGGCTCAGAGCGCCCGCCGAGGGGGCCGGTGTTTCCCCCCGGCAGGCCCCGAGTGCCGCCTGGCGCACGCAGCTGCGACCGGACCCCTTTGCCAGGGGGCCGACAAGCCCCCCTTGCTGCATGGCCGGGTCACCGACCCAGCCATGCAGCCATCACGGCCGCCACCTGCACCGTGCGGTGCAAGCAGTGGCCAAGGCTGAACAGCTAGGATCTTCTTATCCCGTCTGTTCAGCTCCCAGGAGGCCGCGGGGCAGGCGCGCGATGTAATGACGTCATCGCGCGCCTGCTCCGTGGCCCGGCACTCTGCTGCCAGCGGCCGCTCCAGACGGACTTGGAGAAGAGGAGGGAAACCAGGTGAGTATGATTTTTTTTTTAAAACTACTTACTGCCCCTGCCTAGTTATATACTGCCCCTGCCTATCTATAAGATGCCCCTGCCTAGCTATATACTGCCCTGCCTACTTAAATGATGCCCCTGCCTGGCTATATACTGCCCTGCCTACCTAAATGATACCCTTGCCTGGCTATATACTGCCCCTGCCTGCCAATTTACTGCCCGCCTACCTAAATGATGCCCCTGCCTGGCTATGTATTACCTCTGCCTGCCTATATGCTGCCCTGCCTGCCTATGTGATGCCCCTGCCTGGCTATATACTGCCCCTGCCTGGCTATATAATGCCCTGCCTGCCTATATGATGCCCTGCCTGCCTATATACTACCCCTGCCTGGCTATATACTTGCCCTGCCTGGCTATATACTACCCCTGCCTGGCTATATACTTGCCCAGCTTGGCTATATACTGCCCCTGCCTAGTTATATACTGTCCCTGCCTGGCTATATATTGCCCCTGCCTGGCTATATACTACCCCTGCCTACCTATATGATGCCCTGCCTGGCTATATACTGCCCCTGCCAGGCTATATAGAGCCTATGCCTACCTATATGATGCCCTGCCTGGCTATATACTGCCCCTGCCGAGCTATATACTGCCCCTGTCTGCCTATATACTGCCCCGGCCTGGCTATATACTGCCCCTGCCTGGTTATATACTGCCCCTGCCTGCCTATATGCTGCCCTGCCTGGCTATATACTACCCCTGCCTACCTATATGATGCCCTGCCTGACTATATACTACCCCTGCCTGGCTATATACTGCCCCTGCCTGGCTATATACTGCCCCTGCCTGGCTACTTATTGGCCCTGCCTGGCTATATACTTACTGGCCCTGCCTGCCTACATACTGGCCCTGACTGGCTACATTCTGGCCCTGACTGCTAGTTACTGCCCCTAGCCTTACCTGGCTAATTACTGGGAGCAGCCCTAGCTACCTAGCTGATTACTGGGGGCAGCCCTAGTTACCTAGCTGATTACTGGGGGCAGCCCTAGTTACCTAGCTGATTACTGGGGGCAGCCCTAGTTACCTGGCTGATTACTGGGGGCAGCCCTAGTTACCTGGCTGATTACTGGGGGCAGCCCCAGGTAACCTGGCTAGTTACTGGGGACAGCCCCAGCTAACCTAGCTGGTTACTGGGGACAGCCCTTGCTACCTGACTAGTTACAGGGGTAGGCCCTGTCTACCTACCAAATTAATGGAGGAAGGCCCTTTTTACCTACCTAATGGGGGTCTACCTATTTACATGCCACTTATCTGACATTTTTTAATTTCTAATTTTTGGGGTCTAACATACGCTGTTTGGGGAATTGATAGGAAAGTGCTGGAAGGGGAAGGAGCCTAAGATGTATTTGGGGTAAATTCTACAGGGACGAGTAGTGACCGGGAGAAGAAGACATTGTATGCTGTACCGGACAGAGAAAGAAATGGAAGGAATGACTCATCAGGAAGACGTCATGAGGTTTGGGCCAGAAGAGAAGAAAAAGGAGAAGAGAACAACTCCCATCAGAGATGAGGTCTCCTGTGAGTCCCTGCTGTCAGGGGTCATTTTACTCCTGTGTTGAATCAGTGCTGTATTCATGTGATGGTGACCTGACTACTGGTGATGGGATTGGTGGGGTTGTAGGTTGGTGCTTATGTAGTGTCAGTGTAGGCTTGTCCCTGATTGTAAAGTAAGTGCACACCTGACTCTGTGATGAGGGTTTTCCCTGCACCACTGTTTCTTTCTTGCTTGTGTGTAGGGGGCTTTCACATGGAGCGGTTTTGGTGCATTTTTTGATGCGTTTTTTTGTGCAGAAATGTACAGCATTAACTGCTCTGTCTTTCTGCACAAAACCGCACCAAAAACACATCAAAAATGCACCGAAAACACTCTGTGTGAAAGCACCTATACAGTGTAGTTTATTTTAGAAAGTGGTGAGGTGCGAGAACAAGGGACATTTTTTAAGTAGATATTGTATGTGGGCTGGTGGGGGCTTAGTGCCAGGGCTGATTTTTATTCCCAGTCCGGTCCTGGGCGTAAGTATGCCCGCAAATACACTAAAATCATAGCATTCATTGAATGCTATGACTTCACAGCCTATTCCCCAGCTCGTGCTGTGCACCCGGAGAAAAAAGTGACATTTCACTGCTATATCTGGCGGCTACATGCCGGGGAAAGTGAGGCTGAATGGGGGCCAGCACGTACTTCCCACAGCAGGCATATGGTGGCGCGCACAGGTACGTGAACCCGGCCCTAATGTATTCATATTCAATGTTTTAATGATTTCACAATAAAATATATTCCTTATTGTCATTTAATTGGTGCACTGTTATTCTTTTAACATATAGCATGTACTGTGGTATAAAAAATACTTCAGGGTAATGTCTGTAGCTGAAAACTCACAGTATTTCCAAAGTAAATTTGGAATTGTTGCAAACTTATTGCTGACTTCACACTGCAGATGTGAATGGAAAATATGGTAATGTTAAAGTAAAAAAAAATCAATGCTGAAAATCTGCATCAATTTAATCTGTACCATGTTTCCATGAAAATATTTTTTCTACAACATTTTGACTAAACTTTCTAAAATGGCATTCGCTTTGTGGTTACTGTAATATACTCAGATTTTCCACTCTCAAGTCCACTGCAGAAAATCTGTAGCACAATGAGTGCACACTGGATAAAACCAGAGAAGTATAGTTTCAGTCCTGGACTCTTAGGGCCCGTTTACACGGCAGAGGACAAATACTGGTCGGTTTA
This sequence comes from Phyllomedusa bahiana, assembly GCA_025379985.1. NCBI lineage: Eukaryota > Metazoa > Chordata > Amphibia > Anura > Hylidae > Phyllomedusa > Phyllomedusa bahiana. The sequence continues at coordinate 169,865 of JAODAL010002839.1, forward strand.
TCCGACTGGTATTCGTCCAGTTTTTGTGCCGTGCACACGGCCGTGGGGGGGACGGCTTTTCTCCGCAATGAGCGGAGAAAAGCCCTCCCTCTTACCATTCACATGTTCATATTCCATCCGAAACCAGATGGAAGAATGAGCATGTAGAATGTTTTTCGGGTGGCCGGTGGTCTGAAAAACCACCGGGTGGGAAAGCCTGTGCAGTGGGGACTGCTGCACGGGTTTTCCATTGAAGCCCGGTGTGTTCGTTTGTGGACGTTTTTCAGACGGTCTGCAAAACCGCAAACCATCTGAAAAACCGTCCGCAAACCCGTGCCGTTGGGACATGGCCTTACAGATGCACAGGAAGTGTCCATAAGATGTAAACAGAGGCAGCACAACATCAGCTGCCCTGTACTTAGATTAAAATCTTGCACAGATTAAGCATGAAAAGTGTTGACTATATATATAATCTATTTAAAGAGCAAAACATTGCCTGGTAAAGTATATTTATCTACTTTAAAAAAAACAATAATTTTACTTATTGTCATTTATTTGGTGTGCTGTTATTCCTGTGGTATGTTTAATTTAGCAGTACAGCAGCTCGCTATCTTGTTGGGTAATTTTGTATCATTACTTGCGTTTGGTTCTTACCACAGTAGATGCTGCCACATTATTGATCTCAGGTCCAATCCCTAGGTCACCCACCAATTCCTAGAATGAAGAGGCAACAGTACTAGTTAAAAGCACATCACATCTGGAGATTATCTTTGCACTGTTTCTAGTGTGGCTGGGTGCAGGATCTGCCGTTGAGCGGCACTCAAATAAAATTTCTATATTGTGGTTTTCTGAGTTTGCGGATCAGAGTGGCACAGCGAGCCAAGCACTGTAGCCTCTTATTTACAGAGATTAAGTGGGGTCACTCCATTAGCATTGCCTGAACTTAGCCTTGCGATATACCATCCCTCATGCTCTGTTCATATCACTTTGAACCAGTAAGTATATGCTTGAAGAAATAAAATAATATGTACAGTAAATAAATTCTACTACTTTTTTGGTTTCCTGTTGTAGTAAAAAGAATAGGTAACTGTGCTTTAGTACTGTTAGGTATCCAGATGTAAGCCTGCAAAAAGTATGCAGGAAGGAGGCTATTCTGGCTTATATTTGACCCATAGCATTCTGTTGGAACATTAGAGCAAACATGTAGATTCCTTCCAGACATATATGCTGAACATAGTCAGCAAACGTAACTTGAGCAGACCCTATACTGTGACATCCTTCTTCTTAATGCAGAAGCTCAAACATCTGAATGTAAGTAGCAACCACACATCTGCTCTTAAAGAAATAAAACCGTTTGTGTCTGTGTATATATACATACTATGGGAGACATGTATGATTTTGGCATTTAAATGCCAATTTTTATGAGCATAATATTAATATAGAATGCGCCTGATTTATGAACCTGCTGTACTGCGGATCATAAATCGGATGCATTCTAGCGCTAAGACGACAATTCTGGCCCACTTTGAAAGTGGTTTACCTGTTCCAGCAGAAATGCTCCTAGAACTGCCGTAATAAAGCTATAAATCTATAGCGTCGTACGGTTCAAGTGCGCCGCACCTCCCGCATGCCCCTCGAAATAAGGCGCATTACAAAGTGCCACAGGTGCTCTGTAATGTGTCTGATAAGGGAGCTTTTAAACTATTGTGAACAGGGCTGCGCTAGATGTCAGGCTGAAAAGACACATGGATCTTGGATGCAGCCATCCTCAATTTGCTTGTGACTCTCCGAGTCTTGGAAAGTGAATAGGATTTCAGCCAAGCCAGTATAAGGGGCCGTTCACATGGCACAGTGCAAATACCGGTCGGAAATCCTGACTGGTATTTGCACTGTCTTGGGGCCGTGCACACGGTCGCAGGCAGACGGCTTAACTCCGCTGTTTGCGGAGAAAAGCCCTCCCCCTTCATATTGAAATGTTCATATTCCGCCCGCAAACTGGGCGAAAGAATGAACATGCTCAATGTTTTTCGGACCGCTGGCGATCTAATGCACCGTGGGAACCGCTGCACGGATTTTCCATTAAAGTCCGTGTAAAAGTTTGTCAGCTGGTTTGCAGACGGTCTTCGAAAACCGTCTACCTAACCAGCTGAAAAACAGTGCAGTGGGGACAAGTCCTAACTCCTCTGCAGACAGATGAACCGCTCCTCAGTGCAGAGCTTACTTTCTGACTGGGTGAAAGGCAATCTTAAACCCACACACCTACATGGTGTCTCTCCCCAAGGACACTAAAACAAAAATAGGACCGGGCGCTCGTCCGCAGCAAATAAATCCTCTTGCGGTGGCAACGTAGGCTAAAGAATATATTTATTTCATTATCGTTCCTCGAGGTCTTCCAATACCAGGGGTCTTGGACTACATGGCTGCTGTCTTTGGGCTTAATTAAGCCAAAAAGGTTTTTATGAGCGTTGTGCCTCTACAATATAAGCACAACGCCATCAGGTGAGCACCTTATATGTTTTATTTTTATTGAATTTTCCTGACGTTTCACATAGAGCGCCCTCTCCTTTTTTTCATTTTCTATATATCTCCCCAGGGACAGATACTCCCCTTTCTGAGCTGAGCCACTCATTGCCTCTCATCCAGTCAGCCAGTAAGCTCTGTTCTGCAGTAAGGAAGGGGGAAATACCCCAAAATAGCTGTCTGCAGATGAACGATACTGGCTTGACATGAATCCTTTTCACTTAGCTAAGACTTGGTGGTCACAAGCGAATTGCAGATGGCTGCATCCAATAGAGGGAGCTAGAGCATTCAACTCTCTTCACATAATGCCTTGTTATATAACATCTCACAAGTCATAACCCCCTTATCTTCATGTGATCAATGCCTTATAACTTCTTGCGCTTTCTACTGTTACTGTTACTCCTATTCATTTTATGTACTACTTTTGTTTCCATATACCTTTTTTTTTATACCTGTGTTACTTTACATTCTAGTTTAGAATCTTTGTGATGTCTCAGATACAATTATTGAGTGATCTACTAAACTTGATGAATAAGCAGAAAATTGGTGACCATTTACCCCGTGACATTTAAACAATGAAGAGAGCCTTTTTACATTCACTCAGACCGTGCCTGTCTTATAAAATGGTCAGTTAGTTTACAACTTGATATCTGCAAGAACAGTACAAGAACATCACTGGTATTCAGGTGTCTCAATATATGTTAACTCAAGTAAACAATTGTCATTATATGTTTTCTCTAGCTCACCGGGTATAACACAGAACTATGATGTGGCCATGTACTAATATGAATTTATTCCTATCACCTATTTAGTGCCATCATATTCTGCACTCAACATTCATGTCAATTCTTGCCCCATTTATGCTTAAAATTCACATTTCCTATTTGAAAACACAGACACACAATGGTCGGTAAACCTATAAGTATGCTTTTGGGGTGTGGAAGGAATCCCAACTCAATACAGGGAGATCCCACATATTAGGCATAAAAATGAATAATTGCGCTAGCTTACCAACAAATAATATCTCTTTTCAATTTATAAGGTAGGGTATTTATTTTACTGATGTTGTATTAATTTAATTAGAAAAAAAGTTAAGCTTCTTTTATCTGGTGGTCCTACGATCCAGGTGTCTCCACATGCAATAAATGATCTTCCATAACACAGGTGACATTGCTATCCTAAATGAAGCTCTGTATTGTGAGATACGAACCAAAGGCTAGGATGTGGTTTATAAAATAATATAAACACACTTGAATCTTATCAGTACAGGAATTGCATTCACTTGGCACCTCAGCATAATTTTTTGGTTCTTCTTTTCGGTTTATAATGCGACTGAATATATGAAAGTGGTAAATGTGTGTTCATAAGTGGCGCCTAAAGTTTAACACGCTTAGCATATGTGTTTGGCATATCGTGGTACCCATTAGTAATCCGCCAAATGTGTATAAATGAATGCCAGGATACGATAATGGCTGCTTAGGAAGTTAATTGAGAACAGGATTTATGGTAGATGCTGTATTGGTTTCATTAATTTATATTATTTAATTTCAAATTCATTTTACATTACATTAATTTTAAATACATTTTATAGGAGATATAAAATTGGATATTTTTTGTGATAGTATATGATTTTTTATTTTTTATATTATACAATTTATTATTAAATATATGTAATTTAATTCTATATAGTTTGCTAATTATCATAAATTACTTTTTATTATTTTACTGGTATAAGTTGAGAAATAAGGGACATTATTTGCCCTAAGGGCAAATCTAGTTCCATTATGACTACTCAGGCATACCACATTTATATTGGTCTGGCTGTTTGAGCAGTTATGCACCATGTTTTTCCCTCCCACATTCAGAAAAGTGCCTAATATTATGAATGTGGTGCGACACACATCCAGAGCGCCCCCACATCTTTGGCACATTACAAAGATGCGGGTCTGGCACACAGTGAAGCAAATATGTTCGTTCAACGTGCCATACAGGGGCAAAAATTGGGTGGACTACTGACGTTTGCCGCATTTAACGCCAGAATATTAAAGCTGACCCCTTCATACATGTCGTTTAAGACTTGAAAATGTCAAATATATGGATTAAACTATTTAAATAATTGTAGTATTAGTCTGCTCCATAGGTAATGGGTTCTAGCTAAGTATTACATTGGACACCTGTTGCTAACAGCAGAGATTGGAGCCGGCTCCGATCCCTACTGTTTAGCCATTTAGACGCTGCAGCAATCACTTCTCTGAACCATTCCGTCCTCTTATGGTCGCATGCAATGAGGTTGCCAAGTACTGATTGGTTACCGTAGCAACTGGAAGCCAAATGAAGGCTTGCATAACTGGAATGTTAACATTTCTCTTACATCCTGTCCTAGGCAGGAATTAATAGAACAGTCACATTGGTACAACCTTCTGCATTATTTGTATAGTGCAGAAGGTTGCACAAGCGATAAAGTAGTCAAATACCATTGGGGACTAAATGTAAAAAGTAAAAAAAAAAAAATGAAAAGTATAAAAATTATTAAAAGTTCAAATACCCCTTTTTGCCATTATACAATTAATTTGTGATATTTGGATGTAACATCATTTATCCCAAATGAACACCTTAAAAGAAAAACAATTCCAAGCGCCAAAATTGTTGGGGTTTTCTTTAGGTCATTTCGCATCCCCAAAAAACTGAAATAAAAAGTAATGTTTTTGGATGCAGAAAATGGCACTGCAGCGCATAATTAGGAAATAGGGAAAGTTTAGATTTTTTTTTAAAAGCACTAAAACATAAATCCTACATATTTAGTATCACCAGAATCATAATGACCTGCAGAGTACAGATAACAAATCATTTTTATCAGAGAATAAACACCATAAAAACCTATCCCTCTCAAACATGTCACAAGTACATTTTTTATTTCCACAATTTACCTGATTTAGAATTTTTTTTTCGGTTTTCCAGTACATTCTGTGGTATTCAGTACATTTAATGGCACCATTAAAAAGTTTATCTTGTTCCGCAAAATAAAAGCCTCTATATGTCTATGTAGATGAAAAAAATATAAAGGTTCTGGTTCTTGGAAGGCAGGGAGGGAAAAATTGTAGAGCCACAAAATTATGACCTGTCAGGAAGAGTTTAATCTACACAATAATAAGCTCCTTAATTTACTGTATTTTCTGAACTACTTAAACTTTGAACAACTATTTTCTTTCTTCAGTTTAGAAAAACAGGTTATTCTCATATTACTTATCTATACACATAAAAAACTGAAGATTTCTATATTTGCTGGGATATGCCATCTCTTTCTCTGAATGCTACGTGTTGTTACAGCTGCTTTGCAATTTGTTCCTGTCCAGCAATTGTCCATTCCAGCCACTGTTTAAGGAACTGGCTAAAACAGCAAAATGGACCTTCATCCTGTTGTCTCAGGATCCGCGTGGTCTGCCATTACATTACAAGATAAATATTTTCACAGACTTTTTTTTACAGACTTTTGCCTAAAATACTCAGATCAACTGGCACTTTACTGACTTGTACTTGTGAGAGAAAGGCTATATCAAAACAGCATAGCTTTATGATGATATTTTTGGCACTTTTAGGATTTTAAAAGCAATCGTTCGTGCAGCCCCATAGACTACAATAGAAAAGACGAGCTGTAGTCTCCACAGCTTGTCTTTTCTACGATCGTCTTCTGGCGCCGGCGCATTATACATGCTGCATAATACACTGGCGCTTTTTGTTTTCTTGGCGTCAAAAAAAGAGAAACGACCATGGTTTTTTGTGCAAAACATGACAAAAACCGCGGTCGTGCATTGGAAAAAAAATGGTCGCTTTCAGCCCTTTTTTGTCCGATGCAGTGTATTCCTAGACTAAAATGCACCATATATATTAACATTAGCACATTCCTCTATAAATATTTGTAACATCTTAAGCTTTCCTAAAGTAAGAAAATTAAATCTGCACTGCCTTTCGCACCATTTTCTGGCTATAAATATTCTGCATTTGTCAGACTATCATTGGTTATCTTCCTTTCTTATAAACCGCTATGGAAAAAGTGGCGAGAGGAGTAAAAAGACAAGAATTTTATGGCATACTTCATAATTTGCCATTCCCCCCCCCCACAAAAAACACTGCAAATGGTTTAATAAACTCACCCCTAAGTGTATTAACTTCTGACCCTTCTTGAGATTTTGTTTAGAATCCGTAAATACAGAAAATCAATGCTTATAGTCTGAAGACCTCTGTTTGTATAGGTGCACACGAAACACAGATTTACTGTGGGAATATTTCCTTGCATATTCACATAAATCTCGGGGGAAACATGGTATTGGTTTTCCAGCTGCAGATTTTTCTGCAAAAATAATTTATTTAAAATATTCTTTTAGTTCTTACCGGGGACATAAAGGTAATCTGCAGCAAAATCCACACCAATAAGATTACCTGATGTTTAATTGCAGATTTTGTCTTCTCCATTGAAGGTGATAGGGAAACTTTAAAATCCATGAAACTTGGCGCTAACATGCCAGTTATAAATCAATATAGAGGAGTGTAGAATACAACAGTATGTATGAAAGAGTATTCTGCGCCAGACTTTGTCTTAACCATGGTATGAATTTGTAAAGCAGTTTTGTGCCAAACTTTGGCGCATTCAAAAGTGTTGTGTCTAGTGCAGTCTGCCAAGTTTTGGCGTACAAATATTCATACATCTGACAGACAGGGCTATGACTTTTTTTGGCTCAAAGTATGCTAGAAAACTGGCTATCTTTAGACATGTCACCCCCACTTTTCTGGGAAGAAAAAATGCATTGTATAGATCAGATTTCTTAAATCTCAACAACATAAACTGTAATGCACTACAAATTTTCAGTCATCTTTTTTTTTTCTTGATAAAAATGGATATAAAAACACTGGAGGTCCACGTACAGTTGTACTAAGGACATTTTCACGCTGCAGGATTTACGTTAATACTTCGGAGCAGTATCTGTAAGCTAAAACCGGTAGTAAAGAAAACAAAGCAAAAAAGCATAATGGACAAATCTACATCTCTTCCATATTTTAAACCCACCATTATGTTGGGTTACAAATAGTTATCCAAAATACTGACCAAAATACGAGGACATGAAGTTTGTCCAAGTTTATCAGTGCTGTCTTCTGGAACAATTCCAATACTTCTGTCAGCAGCACATTATCAGGATAGGTTTTTAGCCTGGATATAAATGAAAATGGTCTAATTTATTCAGAAATCCAGAAAAATGACCAAAGAGTTATATAGAATGTACAGTGAGAGTTTTCATTATACGATAATGTAGATTTGTTAATAAATATCTGGTGAACCTTACAACTGTATTTAATCCAGTTTATAATAACATGGCCCCATGGTGAAACCATGACCACAAGTGGTAGCCCATAGCAGCACAGCATTGTGAGTAAAATTGTAATTAATTTTTAAGACACCATGTAATTATTAGTCATCAATGTACTCATGGTTTCATCCATAGGCAGTAGCTGCAGTGTGGACTGAACTCTTAGGCTATGTTCAAGTGGTATTTTTGACACATATTTTGGCCCCCCATCTTCCCTACACAGAAAGAGAGGTGGTCGGGCATGCATGGGACTCTCCACTGCATTTTTGCATTTTATGGGAGTTAGTAGTATCACTAAACACCCTCACTTGCCTGTTCTCTGAAGTCCCATAGAATATAATAGAGAATGTCACACATGTGCACCCACCTCTTCGTTCTACATGGAGACGTTTGGGGCCCGCTCTTAAAGGTGTTGTCTCTATAGTGATGGGCGAATTGATTCTAACAAAGTGGACTTCGTTTAGAATTTCAGGAAAACTTCGGTTCTGAACGAAGTCGAAGTTTGAGATAATTTGCGGGAATGAAGCATGTTTTTAATTGATAAAATGGTCGCAAGCACATGGTGTTACATGGGGCAAAGAACTCTGGGAGGAAGAAAGGAACATCATCAATGACATGTGCAGAGATGAAGCCAATCAGAGACTGGCGGGATTCTGTGACGTCACCGCACTATATAAGTCCGGACGCGACGCTGGCAGCTCACCCACCTCTCTGTGCTGCAGCTGCAGCAGCTGAGATCTCACACGAAAGAAATTAGTTTTTAACAGCAATTTTTTGGGGGGTGTCACAGCTTTTATCAGAGACTGCTCCTCTTCCGTTATAATTTCCGTTATAATTTTGATTTTGTGGGGGATTGTAATTGAAGTCTAGTGTGTGTCCAATTCTGCTGCATATACATTTTAATGCTATCTGGTCAGTTCTGGAGCACATTGAATATCCAAGGGTTGTCTAAGCCTGTTTTTGCCTTTGTATTCAGTGAAAGAAATGGCGTTTTAACACACCACATACCAGCTAATTTTTTGCTGCTCATTTCTTTTGCGCAATTTATATCTAAGGGTTCATTAAGTGTGTTTGTGCTATTATAGTCAGTAAAAGAGACTGTGTTTTTCAACGCCAAAGACGAAATTTTTCCTGTCGATTCCTGTAGCACAATTTAAATCCGAAGGTTAATTAAGCGTGTTTTTGCTTTTGTAGTCACTAAAAGGAACGGCGTTTTAACACGCCACATACCAGCTAATTTTTTCCTGGTGATTTCTGTAGCGCAATTCATATCCAAGGGTTACCCAAGCCTGTTAGTGGGTTCATTTGGAGTCAAATACAGGGTGTGTATTTATCATATACAGATGTCATCATCAAACAGTGTCTGTACATTTTTGAACAAACAGTATGTCAGACAGAGAGGTGCAGCTCTTCACATGCGAATGGCAGTGGCACAAACATTCCTAGAGCAGGAACAGGTCGCAGCACAGTAAGGGGACGTCGCAGCAGGGGTCACTCAGTGAGGCCAGAACTGCCGTTGTCATCTAGCGGCCATGTGTTGACCAGCAACCCAAGGGTTCTTGATTGGTTGACTAGGTCATCCACTTCCTCTCAGATGATATCTGACAATCTCAGCCAAAAGTCGGTGAGAACGTCAGACACAACCCTTAGTTGTCATGGCCCGGGCACAGCTCAGCGGCTCTCACCTGTCCTCAACCCGCCTCTGTCCCGTCCGGTTCTCTCAGCCCGAGATGTACTTTGGGGTCTGGGCTCAGCGTCACTATACAGCGAGGATGAACAATTTGAGGACAGTCAGCAGCTACTTGGCAGCGAAGAAATGGGGCTGACATCCCCTGCTTCTTGCAGTAAGCGTCAAAGTATGGATGTGGAGAGTGGCATGGGAGGTCATGTTGTGAGGGGTCAGCCTCTGCATACCAAGACCGTTGAGGAGGACAGCAGTGAAGATCAAACAATAATCGATGATGAGGTAGGCGACAGCACTTTGGAGCCGGGTGAAGCAAGGGCTTCATCATCATCAGGAAAAGAGGGCGTCAGTTTGCGCATCAGGCAGCAGCGCAGCTAGCAAGTGGGTAGTGTGGCCGTGAGTCAGCAGGGTACAGCAGTGTGAGGTCGGGAGCCAAACGAACATGGGGTGGAAAACCCGCTTCTCAGGTCCAAGAAAGTAGCGGCACAGGGGCTCAGCGAGGCAGCAGCAGTAGTAGTCACTCAGTGCGGAGCGTTGGCGGTAAAATCAGCTAGTCAGCGGTGTGGCAGTTCTTTGCTAAGACACCAGAGCAGCCGAATATGGGTATATGTAGAATCTGTGGGCAGAAAGTGAAGCGTGGCCAGGGAGCTAACATTGGCACCATGGACCTGCATCAACACATGCAGCGTCACCATCCGGTGGCCGGGAGAAAACGTGGCTCAATGTGGTGGTCCATCTGCCGCCGCAGCAACAGCAGTAGCACGCCCAGTGGCAAGCATGCCATTGCAGCCAGTCAAGGCTCCACCACCTCTGCAGAAGGAGCTGTTTCTCTTTGCCATCATCTCCCGTCCAGATGCTCCTGCTCCTCACTACTCATGGCGCCAGCAGTCGTTCAACGAGGCGATTGCCAAGAGACAACAGTATGCGTCCAACCATCCTAAGGTGCAGAAGCTGACCGTGCTCCTGTCCAACTTGTTGGTAGTGCAGTCCCTCCCTTTCCAAATGGTGGACTCTGCACCGTTCAGAGAACTAATGGCCTGTGCCGAGCCGAGGTGGAGAGTTCCAAGCCGTAATTTATTTTCCAAAAAGGCAGTACCAGCCCTTCACAAATATGTAGAACAGAAGGTGGGCCAGTCCTTGAGCTTATCGGTTTGTTCCAAGGTGCACGGCAGCGCAGACGTGTGGAGTTGAAACTACGGTCAGGGCCAGTACATGTCCTTTACGGGCCACTGGGTGAATGTGCTTCCTGCCCAGCCACACCAACAACTTGGACAGGAGATGGCGCTTTGTCCTCCACGTAGTCAAACTGCTGCTCCTGCGCCAATGTCTGCCTCCTCCTCCTTCACCACCACCACCATCTCAGCCTCCACAAGTGCTGCTCCATCATACGACATGTGTATAGCACAGCGGTGTCACTCAGTTCTACACCTGGCTTGCCTCGGCGAACGAAGTCACACAGGGGAGGAACATGCAGCAATAAATCGATGTGTGGCTTTCTCAGAAGCAACTGCAAATCGGAACCATGGTGACAGACAATGGGTCGAATATGTTGTCCGTGCTGCACTGAGGAGGGATGGTCCATGCACCCTGCATGGTGCACGTGTTCAATCTGGTTGTGAAAAGGTTCCTGAAGTCTTCCACCGATCTTCAGAAGATTCTGAAAATAGCCAGGAGACTGTGCATGCACTTCATCCATTCCTACAAAGCCAGGCACACCCTCCTCGAGTTGCAGCGGCAGAACGGCCTCCTCCAACACACGCTGATATGAGATGTTTCCACCCATTGGAATTCCAGCCTGCACATGTTGGAACCGACTGTATGAACAGAGAAAGGCCATTAACGATTTTTTGTGATTCAGGCAGACAGGAGTACTCCCCTGTGTAACTTTGATGTCAGCCAGAGGCAGCTCATGCGTGACACCGGCTGTTTGCTGAGGCCATTCGAGGAGGCCACGGTATTTGTCAGTCACCAGGACTACGGGATGAAAAAACGTCATTCCACTGCTTCATGTCCTGAAACATTTTGCTGAAAAAATCTGTCTGGGCAGGGGACTGGAGTCGTGGCGACTACATTTAGCGGCCACATGAGCCCGGTGGGGACTGAACTGGAGGAGGAGGAGGACATTGGAGCACAAGCATGGTCTGGTGAAATTAGTGTTTTTTCTACCCAGGTGACAGGAGCGGAGGAGCATGAGCAGCTGGAGGAGACAGATGGAGATGAGGAGGATGAGGCAGATGACCCGCAAGCACCGTGGCAGTATACAGTGGATATGGAGGCAGGGAGTCCCTCAGAATCACTTGTGCACATGGCCCGCAGCATGCTGATTTGCCTGGCTAGTGGCAGCCGAATAGTCACCATCCGGCAGAGGGATGACTTCTGGCTCTCCACCCTATTGGACCCTCGCTACCGGTCCAAAATTGGAGCCTTTTTCCCAGCTGCTGAGAGGGAGGACAAACTCAAATACTCTAGAGAAATCCTTTTGTAGTCGGGTTGGCCGCTGCCTATGTGCACAGGGTTCCATCCCGACAGGTCTGTCGGGGGTTCCTCCGCGCTCACGTACCACCGCTGCGCCTGCTGTGGGCAGGTGGGGGGGGTAGGAGCAGTACCAGCTCCATCAGCAGCAACCTAAGTTTGGAGTCACTGATGAGCAGCTTCCTTCACCCGCCTATGAGGAGGGCAGTCGCCAGCAGCAGCAGCAGCAGGACCTGGAGCAGACCCTGAACCAACAGGTTGTGGCCTATTTGGACAGGACTCTGCCACCCCAGTTAGAAGATCCGCTGGACTACTGGGCAGCCAAACTGGATGTGTAGCCGCAACTTGCCGAGTTTGCAGTGGAGAAGCTGTCCGGCCCGGCCAGTATTTGTGGCATCAGAGCGGGTGTTCATGTGGCGGGGCCATCGTTACCCCAAGGAGAACCCGCTTGTCCACCAGAAATGTGGAACGACTGCCCTTTTGTCAAAAAGAAATCAGGCGTGGATCGGCCAGGATTTCCACACACCAAGCCTTAGGCGTCAGATTACATCAGCCATGATGCCTCACCAAAACTTTGAGAAATGAGTCGGTTCAAACTACCTGCCTCAGTTTACTATTCTGATGCCGCAACCCCGCCTGATGCCACACATCTGCTGCCAGTTTCTCCTTCTGCCTACCACCATCTTTACCAGGGACTGGTATTGCCACCCACCTCCACACTCTGTCATTGTGCCAATCTCTGACCTCATGCTGCTGCTGCTGTTGCTGGTGCCTTGACCTCCACACTGTGTCATTGTGCCACTCTCTGACCTCATGCTGCTGCTGCTTTTGATGCCGTCACCTCCACACTGTGTCATTGTGCCACTCTGTGGCCTACTCCTGTTTTTTCCACTTCCAGAATGTCATTGTGCCACTGTCTGACCTCATGCTGTGGCTGCTGCCGTGACCTACACACTGTGTCATTGTGCCACTCTCTGACCTCATGCCCGCTGCTGTGGCTGCTGCCGTGCCCTCCACACTCTGTCATTGTGCCACTCTATGACCTCATGCTGCTGCTGCTGCTGCTGTTGATGCCGTCACCTCCACACTCTGTCATTGTGCCACTCTCTGACCTCATGCTGCTGCTGCTGGTGATGCCGTCACCTCACACTGTTTTCAAATTTTGCCACTGTCTGACCTCATGCTGCTGCTGTGGCTGCTGCCGTGACCTCCACACTGTGTCATTGTGCCACTCTTACATGAAAAAAACTTTGAGATTCTTAGTTCCCACGTTTTGATCAAAACATGTTTAAGCCACCCACGGCTTACAACTTGATCTCAAGGCGGTTGGTTCTACACTATATTTACCTCTCAATAGAGCCAAATTCAGACTTCTCATTGGGTCAACCGACCTCCATTATCCAGAGAGAAAAATAAAAAAACACCAACCTTGCAAGCTACACTGATATAACAGACTGTGAAAGTGGGCGGGGTGCAAGAATCCAAAATGGAGGCATCCCTTCCTCCCTATATGGATAAAAGCATATATGCCCAAAAAACAACGTATAGTTCTGCACAAAAAAAAAATTTCTGAAAAACACAATGTGAACCGGTGCCACTGGCAGGGTTGCGGCATATTATATTTCACACGCACACCATTACCAGTGGCACACCCAAATGCTAAAAGGGCTATACAATACATGAAAATCCCTAAAGAAGCATTTATGCTATCTATCATGCATGAAAAAAAACTTTGAGATTCTTAGTTCACACGTTTTGATCAAAAAATGTTTAAGCCACCCACGGCTTACAACATGATCTCAAGGCAGGTGGTCCTACGCTATCTTTACCTCTCAATAGAGCCAAATTCGGACTTGTGCCACTCTCTGACCTCATGCTGCTGCTGTTGCTCCTGCTATGACCTCCACACTATGTCATTGTGCCACTCTGTGGTCTACTCCTGTTTTTGCTACCTCCAGAATGTCATTGTGTCATTGTCTGACCTCATGCTGCTGCTGTGGCTGCTGCCGTGACCTCCACACTGTGTCATTGTGCCACTCTATGACCTCATGCTGCTACTGTTGCTCCTGCCGTGATCTCCACACTCTGTCATTGTGCCACTCTGTGGCCTACTCCTGTTTTTGCCACCTCCAGAATGTCATTGGTCCACTGTCTGACCTCATGCTGCTGCTGTGGCTGCTGCCGTGACCTCCACACTCTGTCATTGTGCCACTGTCCCCCAAGCACCCCCAAGCACCGTGGCAGTATACAGTGGAGATGGAGGCAGGGAGTCCCTCAGAATCACTTGCGCACATGGCCCGCAGCATGCTGATTTGCCTGACTAGTGACAGCCGAATAGTCACCATCCGGCAGAGGGATGACTTCTGGCTCTCCACCCTCTTGGACCCTTGCTACCGGTCCAAAATGGGAGCCTTTTTTCCAGCTGCTAAGAGGGAGGACAAACTCAAGTACCATAGAGAAATCCTCCGTAGTCAGTTTGCTAACGTTCCGAAACCATTTTTGGCCAAGGAAATTCTACCTCCATCACCTTTATAATTAATACCTAAAAAAGTTCAACCGCTGTTTATTATGAAGCATAAACGTGGTCATTTGAATCCAGTTTCTGCGTGACACCAATTTGTTGAAATGCAGCGTATGGAATTGAAGGAGACCCTAACTACATGGAATGTTTTAGGTGCTTATTTTGCATTCAGTGCCATTAGTGATAGAATATTGTACAAGACTGGAATACTGAAGCACAAGCAAATGCTGCTAAACTGGCTTTGGATGAGCTTCTTCAATATGAAGAATGTGAATTGTATGTCCAAATTACAGACAGGAAAAACCGCCTCCGCCTCCTCCTTGAGCCTTGTCTGTCATATCCGTGTACCGTACCTCTTGCCTCCGTCCCTTGACCACGATCCTTGCCGGCTGTCCTGACCTTACGCTTGTCCCCGACTCCGAGTTTGCCTTACGATTTTGTACCTCACTACACTTCGGCTGCCACCACAAGCAAGTCACGTCAGGGGTAACAACCTGGTAGACTCCTGCCGCAGCAAGTCCATCCCGTTTGCGGCGGGCTCTGGTGAAAACCAGGACCTACTTAGATTCCGCTCCCTGGCGTGGCTATTGCCATCGTCCCCTTACTGTGCGATCTGTGGTGGCTCCAGTAACCTACTACTGTGTTCTTTGATGCTATGGTAGGATCTTAGCCCTCAGTTCGTTTCTTTCCAGCTGGTGCTGACGTTACCTTGTCAGGCTGTGTTCCCACTTCAGTTTTTTCGTCAGTTTTGCCCCCGTAAGTGCCAAGGGAATTGAAGGGTGAAGCGATTCTAATAGCGGTGGCAGTCATGTGCATGTCATACTAAAACACAGCATTGTATGAAGACAAAACCAAGCTCCCTCTGCATATTTAAGCATGGCACGATGTTCTACAGCACCCCACAGGCTCTGTGCAGCCAGGAAATAGCTGTTTTTTAACCCTATTCGTCCCAAAGTAATTCAGGACTAAATGGATTTTGTTGGAAAATCGAATTTTTTTGAAATTTAGAGAAATCTCTAGTTGTCTCACTACATCGATTCATCTTATCTTAGTCCTGTTTTCTCAATGTCATTTTTAAATTCAGGGGTGTGTGTACTGGCTTCCACTGACCTGCAGTGATGACACCAGGTCTGTAGCTATAGCGACCAGCACTGGCAGCCTATCATGAGAGATTGAACAGGTCTGTAGCTATAGTGACCTGAGGAGCTGATGCAGCCCATACAAGAGGGGATATCTAGGAATAGCTAGGATACTGTTAATGAACACATATTGTAAAGTGACTTATTTTTGCAAGATCTTTAACATTAAAAGCAATCCTTTTAGTGAGACCACCCCTTTAAGATAGGTGCGAGTTTTACATCTGGGACCTGCACCCATCAGACAATTGTAAACCTTGAATAAGGCTTTTTTTTGCCAAATGCATCGGTCAATTTCTTACCTGTGTGCCAGTGTACCAATGCTAATATGTCCACATTTTAGATTTTTAACAAGATGGAATAAAAAGCTTATGTTTTAAGAAAACTTTTGCTGCTCGCATGATCACTGAGTGCTGGTTGATTTGTTTGATTTACTATCAGACAATTGTGTCCTAAATGTCTTAGATGAGAAAATCCCTCTATGGCCGTTTATAAAACAACTATAAATACACTTTAAACAATTCTAAAGCTGGGTTCACATTGTTTTGGGGTTTTTTGTTGCATTTTAAAGGGTAGAAATGAAATACATTTGAAAAACTCCATGCATTTTTACTAAGAAATACCATATTTTTGCTATTTTGTGAAATGTTTCACCTGTAAAAACACACTGCCAATAACCACATGGCAAAATT
>JAODAL010002840.1:0-186202 GCA_025379985.1 Phyllomedusa bahiana
TTCCCCTTTGGGCCCTTTATGTTCCCACCCCTCTCCCCCCCCCCCATATCACACCTCGAGTATTGCTATTGGGCAGCCGGCTCGCTTTCCAAGTTGGCAATGGATCTCAGTGTCGCCACTAGCTCAATTAGACCCAGGATCCGGGCTTCTAAATGTGCAGTGTGCACACATCTTGCACAGCAGTATGCCCCCTAAACTGTTGCTCAAGGATGGCATACATTGCACAGGTTGTGCACTGGACAGCATTGTCAAAAAAGGAACTCATGGGGATGTTACCAAAAAGATAAATGACTAAATTATAATAATAAGTAATACAATCCCTGTCCCCTCTAAAACCTCTCCAAATCTAAAGTCTCTCAATCTCAAGTCTCCACACTTAAAAGAAAACACTCGCAAGACTCGTTCACTCGCTCAAAATGCTCAGCTTTAAACCTTTCCCACACTGCTGTTTGGCTGTACTGCAAACTCTCCTTCAGAAGCAAAACAATGCGTTTTGCTTTATATTTATTAGTATTCTTTACGGAACTGGGTCTACAGAATGTCTAGAAAACCTCTGTAATTATTATTATTTATTTTAAAGTGCCATTGATTCCAGGGTTCTGTACATTCAAGGGGAGTTACATACATAACATTTCAAACAAGTACAATGGTGACGATAAATGACTAACAACTGGTACAGAGGGAGAGCGGACCCTGCCCGTGAAGGCTTACAATCTATAAGGAAGGAAGAAAGAGACAGAAGGTGAGGGTCAGACATGTTTGTGGGGCGGTGTACTGGTGGTGGGGTTATTGTAGGTTATAAGCGATCCTGAAGAGAAGAGTTTTCAGGTTGCTTTTGAAGCTGGTGAAAGTGGGGGAGAGTCTGATGGGTTGGGGCAGTGAGTTCCAGAGAATGGGGGAAGCACGGGCGAAGTCTTGGAGACGTTTATGTGAGGAGCTCATAAGAGGAGAGCAGAGAAAAAGGTCCTATGAGGGGCAGAGATTGCGAGAGGGGAGATATCTGGAGATTAAGGCAGAGATGTATGGAGGGGAGAGGTTATGGAGAGCCTTGTAAGTCATGGTTAGTAACTTGAAATGAATTTGCTGGGCAATGGGTAGCCTATGTAGGGATTGGCAGAGGGGAGAGGCAGAGGGGAGAGGCAGAGGAGTGGCGAGGAGAGAGGTTTAGGAGACGGACAGCACAGTTGAGAATGGTTTGAAGGGGAGCAAGAGTGCTGGATGGGAGGCCACAGAGAAGGGTGTTGCAGTAGTCTAGGCAAGAGATGACAAAGGCACGGACTAGCGTTTTTGTAGAGTCAAAGTTGAGGAATGAGCGGATGCGAGAGATATTTTTCAGGTGGAGGCGGCAAGCAGAAGCAAAGGCTTGGATGTGTGGTTTGAAAGACTGAGCGGAGTTGATCTCAAGGCAGCGAACTTGCGAGACCGGTGATAGTATAGAGCTGTTGACAGTGATATAGAGATCAGGTGGAGGGATAGAGTGGAATAGTGGAAAGATGATGAATTTGTTCTTTTCCACATTTAATTTTATGAGGTGGGAGGAGAAGAAGATATGGACGATAGACAGTCTGGGATCCGGGAGAGAAGAAGTTAAGTATCAGGACCGGAGATGTTAAGTTGGTTGTTTCATCCGCATGACCAGGTGGTATTGAAACCGTGTCGAAAACTAATGAGGTGACCCGCAAGGGAGATTGTGGAGGAGAGGTAGTGGCCCCTGTGGGGATACAAACAGAGAGCGGGCCGGAGAGGAGGAACGTGGTGACAGGCAGTGTCGGACTGGGGGGTCTGGGGGCCTACACAGGGGAATTGATTCTTGGGGGGCCCCACCCTACTGTACATGAAAAAATATTACGGGCCTCTTCGGACATTAAATGCTCCAGATTTTCATCCACTATATACAGTGTGCAAAACAGAACTGTTAGTGTGTAGTACAATAAGCCACGAGAGTCACATATCTGTCCTATTACATTTGTCTGTCTAACACATATCATAGATCACAGCTGTCTATAAGCTCCCTCCATATCCTCCTCCACCCAACAGTACAATATCCCCCTCACCCCACATACAATATCCCACTCCACCCCCCATACAATATCCCCCTCCACCCACGTACAATGTATCCCTCACCCCATACCACAATATCACCCTCACTCCACATACAATATTCTCCGCCTCCGCCCACACCTCAGACAATCCCCCTTCCACCCACCTAAATTATTCCCCCTCCACCCACATACAATATCCCCCTCCACCCACATACATATCCCCTCCACCCACATACAATATCCCCACACTGGCCCAACATAACAATACTTCCCACCTCCACCACATACTAATATCTCCCCCCCTCCGCACATACACTATCTCACTCCACCACACAGAAGAATATCCCTTCCTCCACCCAACATACAATATCTCCCTCCACCCACATACTAATATCTCCTCCTCACCACTCATACATTATACCTCCTCCACCACTATACAATATCCCTCTCCACCACATACAATATCTCCCTCCACCCATCATACAATATCCCCTCCACCCACATACAATATCCCCTCCACCCTAGTCATTATACAATATCCCCAATCCAACCCACAATATCAATATCCCCTACCACCCACCATACAATATCCCCCTCACCCACATACAAATCCCACTCCCCACCACTTACAATAACCCATCACCCACCATACAATATCACCCCTGCTCACCCACATACAATATCCCGTCGCCACGTTTCCCTTGGTCACAAACACATCTATCCAATATAGAAGTAATAATAACCACCTCAATTTAGGGAATCTCACGGTGAGTCATATCTGATGAGTGTTCTTTTTCCCTTCTATCTACTGCATCAGTTCCCACACCGCCTTGATGCACTCTGTCCTGGCAAGTAATTAAACATAAATATCTTAGAATCCTACAATTTCTCCAGCATCTCTTCTATCCCATTTTTCCTACCTTACTGTACAAACTTCCCAGGCGGTGGGAGAGCGGGCTACAAAGCCATATACTTAAGAGGCTTTGTTATCTCTAAGGGGTTGGAAGGTGGGGTGGAGAGGAGCTAACCCACCGGAGATTTAATGCTACTACTATGGGCTGCTGCCTCTAAAGATTATATTACCAGGGTAGGTAGTCAAGACAACTAGGTAGGTAGGCAAATAAGGCGCCACGGCCCCAAGTCTTGTAGTGGTGAGTTTCTCCAGTTCAGGTTAAGCTGTATGGGTAGTTAGCGGTTCCCCTTTATATGGGCGCAAGCTGTTTGGGACCCATTTAGGTAGTAATTCAGGCAGTTAGGGCCTCCAATAAGTAGTATACAGGCATGTTAAGGCCTCCTTTAGGTAGTAATACAGTCAAGTTATGGCCTTCCTTTAGGAAGTTTGCAGGGCAGTTAGGGAGTCTCTTCAGGTCAGTATCGAGATAGTTAGGGGGTCTCCTTTAGCTATGTGTTTGCTGGAAGTCAGGGGGACCTCCCCTTTAGCTACTGTGTAGGTAGGTCAGGGCCCCTGTTAGTATTTAGGTAGCCAGGGCCCCTTTGTAGTCAGGGCCCCCCCTGTTGAGTAGTCGGGGCCCCTTTAGTATTTAGGTAGGGCCAGGGTCTCCCCCCTTTGTAGCCAGGGCCCCCTTTAGGTAAGTCGGGGCATCCCTTGTAGTCAAAGGCTTCCCTTTTAGGTTGCCAGGGACCCCCCTTTTAGTTCAGGGCCCCCCTCTAGGTGTCAGGGCCCCCTGGAGGTTAGTCTGGGTCCACCTTAAGGTTGCCTGGGGCCCTTCTGAAGGTTGCCAGGACCCCCTGTAGGTAGCCAGGGGACCCTTGTAGGTTAGTCAGAACACCCCTTGTAGTCAGAGCCCCCCCCTTGTTGCCAGGACCCCCCTTGATGTAGTCAGAGCACTCCCTTGTAGATCAGATGCTCCCTTGTAGCAGAGCTCCTCTGTAGCCAGGAGCCACCCTTGTTGTTTGTACGCTTCTCAGATGCCCCTGCAGACCGCCCCTCCAGAGCCACCTGTAGTCAGGAGCCCCCCCTTGTAGCCAGGACCCCCTGGTAGTCAGAAGCCCCACCCTTGTAGTCAGGGGCCCCCTGTAGTCAGAGCCCCCCTGTATGTCAGGGCCACCCTGTAGTCACGGAGCCCCCCCTGTAGTCAGAGGGCCCCCCCTGTTGTCCAGAGGCCCCCCTGTAGTAAGAGCCCCCCCCCCCTGTAGTCAGACAGCCCCCCCACCCCTGTAGTCAGTGCACCCCCCTGTAGAAGGGCCCCCCTTGTAGCCAGAGATCCCCTTGTAGTCTCCAGAGCCCACCTTGTTAGTCATGAGCAACCCCGTGTTGTCAGTGCCCCTGCCTGTTAGTCAGAGTCCCCCGCTGTGTCCAGGGCCCCACCTTGCTGTAGCCAGGACCCCCCTGTAGGTCAGAGCCACCCCACCCCCCTTGTTAGTCAGGGCCCCCTTTGGTATCAGGAGCCCCCCTGTAGTCAGGGCCCCCCTGGTAGTCAGAGCACCCCCTCTGTAGTCAGGGCCCCCCCCCCTGCTAGTCAGAAGCCCCCCCTAGTAGCCAGAGCCCCCCCCCCTTGTAGCTCCAGGAGCCCCCCCTGTAGCCGAGGCCCCCTTGCTGTAGCACAGAGCCCCCACTTGTTGTCAGAGACCCCCCTGTAAGCCAGATCCCCCCCTGTAGATAGAGCCCCCTGTAGCCAGAGCACCACGCCTGTAGCAGAGCCACCCTACTGTAGTCGCTGAGCCCCCCTTGTAGTCAGAGCCCCGCCTTGTAGTCAGAGCCCCCCCATTGTAGCAGAGGCCCCCTGCTTACGTTCAGAGCCCCCCTGTGTTAGTACAGAGCCCCCCTTGTAGCCAGAGCCCCTCCATTCGGTAGACCGAGCCCCCTTGTAGTCAGAGCACCCCCTGTGTAGAGACAGGAGCCCCCCTGGTAGTCCATGAGCCCTCCCTTGTAGCAAGAGCCCCCATGTAGCCAGAGCCCACCCTGTAGACAGAGCCCCCCTTGTAGCCAGGACCCCCATGTAGTCAGAGCCCCCCCTGTAGCCAGGACCCCCCTGTTGCAGAGCCCCTTGTAGCCAGGACCCACCGCTGTATGTCAGAGCCCCACTTGTCAGCCAGGGACCCACCCTGTAGTCAGAGCCCCCAAATTGCAGCCCAGGGACCCCCTGTAGTCAGAGCCCCAATTTGTAGCCAGGACACCTGTAGTCAGTAGCCTCCCCTTGTAGTCCAGAGCCCCCCTTTAGTCAGAGCCCCCCTTTGTAGGCCAGTGCCCCCCTGGTAGTCAGTAGACCCCCGCTGTAGCAGGACCCCCCTTGTAGTCAGAGCCCCCCATTTGTAGCCGGGACCCCCTGTAGTCAGAGCCCACTTGTAGCAGGGACCACCCTGTGTAGTCAGAGCCCACCTTGTAGTCCAGAGTTCCTCCCTGTAGCAGAGCCCCCCTTGTAGCCATGGGCCCCCCCTGTAGCCAGGGCCCCCCTTGTAGTCAGAGCCCCCACTGTAGCCAGAGCCCCCCTTGTAGTTCAGTGCCCCCTTGTAGGCAGAGCCCATCTGTAGCCAGAGACCCCACTTGTAGTCAAGAGCCCCCCTGTAGCGAGAGGCCCCCCCTGTAGCCAGAGGGCCCCCCTGTAGCCAGAGGGCCCCCCTGTAGCCAGAGCCCCCCTTGTAGGTAGTTTTAAAAAAAAAATCAACCAACAATCAACTTACCTGGCTCACGGGCTCCCGCACTCCGCTCTGCACGCTGCCGGCCGGCTCCGTACTCGGCGTCCTGAATAGGAGGCGCGGATGATGTCACGTGGAACGTCCAAATCGCGCGATTACAGTAAGCAGTAAGGGGCTCGGCGTCCTGGCAGGATGAAGGCCTAACGCGTTCAAGACCTGCCGGGGTTGTGCAGCGAGTCGAGCGCAAGCGCTAGTGGCGCTGTGCTTCCGCTGACTCCCGCGCAAGCCCGGGAGCCCGGGGACTTAGGTCCCCAGCTTCCGGGCCGGTCTCTGAGCGCTCGGGACGCGGGTACCGGGCGCTCTCCGGGTCTCACGGCATGCCCCGTCGCAGGGACGGGACCCGGGGAGCGGAGGCACTGCATCCGGGGCCCTCCACGACCGGCTGAGGGAGGGGGCGGGCATCACCGGGGGATCACCCGGTCCCCCGGCGCCAGTCGAGGGGGCCTGGGTGCAGGAGGTGAGAGCGCTGATGATTCCTCCGATCAGTGAGGTAAACAAGGATCATTTCAAGGGAAAGAGCCAAAGTCTGTGATGCGAAGGGAGGAAGAGGATTTGTATTAGGACGGGAAAGATGGGTCGATCAATTGTCAAAGGCACTGAGGACAAGTCTAGAAGGAGATAGCACAGGAGTGTGATGTGAGGGCCATTTAGCAGCCTACTAGGTAATAACTTACCAACATGCTGGTTCCTCTTACATTAGGAATCACCATCTTGCAGTTCTCTCTCTAAATTCTGGTTTTTTTAACCCCTTAAGCCGGATCGATTGTAAAAAGTACTTAATGACCAGGCACATTTGTTTTAGTTTTTGGCCTTCTTGCGTTCCAAAGTCGTTAACTTTTTTTATTTTTGTTCATATGACTCAGTTGTATGTGGCTCGTTTTTTTTAGGGACATGTTTTAATTTTTGGGGGAATTAGTTTAAGTTCCACGTTATAAATATTGCAGAATTTTTTTTTTACTATTTTAGTTTATTTCATACCTAATATGTGTATTTTTTTTTCCGTGTGTGTAATGTAGGCACAATTAGTTTTTATTAAATATTTATTTTTATTTTATCTTATTATTTATTTTTCTCTACACTTGTTTTTTTTTACTTTTTTAAAAAAAAAATCCCATGAAGGGATAAATGTTTTACATTTTTTTTTTTTACACTTAGTAATGTTTTTGCATTTTTATTATGCAATAATTATAATCGTGTCAATGACACACACACGGGGCAGCACCAAATGGCCCTGATTGCGGGGGCTTCTTACACAGACACCCGGGGGGCTACCCCCCAGGTCCCCAAGGCTGACTATGCAGCCATTCCTCGGGCTCTGTTGGTTCACCGGAAGTCCCAATCACCCAACAGAGCAGGGGAAAACCCTTTGATTATACCGCGGTCATGAACTGCGGCAATTAAAGGGTTAAGTGCCGGGGAGCCCAAAAACCCTGATGTCTGCAGCAACGCCAAAAGACATCTCTGCAGACAAAAGACGGAGGGCGGTTGTTAAGAGGTTAAAAATAAACCTAAATTAGATACCTTACTCTATTAAAGGGTTTTTTCGCTAAGGATCATATCTCAATGAGGGGACAGAAAAAAAAAAAAAACACTTTTGAAATTGTTTGCTTTACCTAATCATTTTGTATATTTTTGTGAGCTAAAACTGTGCACTAAGCTATTTCGCAGCAGCTGGACGGGGCACCCCCCCTTTTCTGTGATTGGATGGGATTTCATTTGCCTGTTGGAAAAACCCCTGAATGGGAAACGCCCCCCGCCGTGATTTGCTGCCCTCACCTTGCTTACTCCCCCTGAGCTGTAAAAAAGAGTCCTGAGATGGTGTGTTGTAATGAAGACCGCTCAGTTTCAATGTGTCTCATCTCCCATTATGTTTTTATTTAAAATTTTGGGGAATTACTATCTTAACTGCTAGATTCACTCCCCCCATAAAAAGTCTTTAAATGTGCCCCCCGCCATAAAAACAGCCTTTTTAAAAGTCTCCTCTACTCCTCCTGATAAAGAGGGGGGAGTCAGGGGGGGGGAAACATTTTCATATTTGTTTCACAGTTCAGACTTGTTTATAAACGCTTACAAACCAATGCAGGGTTTGGTTACAAGGAGCTTGTGCAGCCTGAGAGGGTGCTGACAGCTTTGCAACCAGAAGCATAGCAGGAGGTCTGCAAAGCTGACGTCCTCTCCCTTTCCCTGCTAACACAGAATGATGATGTCACAGCTCTTCAGTGAGGAGAGACACGCCTACTGGGAGGAGATACACACATACTGACAGGAGAAAATCGCCTCTGGATTTGAAACTGAAACAGTAAACACTCAATTGTACAAGCTTCAAACGATAAAACCCCTTTAAAGGGGATGTCCAGCTTAGAATATCTTTACTTATTATATATATAATATGAAATCATATAAGTTTCTGATATATGTATTAAAAATTCTGTACTTTTATACCAGTGCAGTAGACCCCTAACTAGAAAAAAAAAAATGGTACAGTCCATTTTCCTGTTGACAGTAATGGCTGCCATGAATTAACTGCATGAACAAGACAGTCATGTGACCACCCAAAAAATTTCAATGACCCCCCGGGATCCAGGATTTTTTTGAGGGAAAAAAACTTCTCTATGTTTTCTTTTTTTTTTTTAGTACTTATTAACAACAGCATCTTAAAGAGGGGGCAGTTTACAAGTACATCCACACAGTGAAGAAGTTGCTGAAATAACCATATTAATAAAAATTCTTTCACCCTTATTCCCATTCAGTTATCCCATAAATGTCATCCAAGCTTGTTACGAACTGAATGCCAGGAGGTCATATAACTGACACCATGTTTAGTCCATAAAGTTACTCCATGGTAGCATTACTATAGAAAAGAAGGTGCGCTCAACCTTTTTCTAAATAGAGACCTACTGCACCAGTATAAAAGCCCAGGAGCAGCATTTGTAACAAATGTATATTAGAAAATGGTATAACTTCCTATTACATACATAAAAAATATAAAGTGGACAACCCCTTTAACTCAGATCTTTCATTTTCTAAACCAGACAAACCATTTAAGCTGCTATAGTTGGCCCCATGTGCGATTGCCCTTACAAAAGCAAGGGTTTGTTCCTTGGTCACCATGGACCAGTTTGAATATATAAAAATACTGAAAGAGGTCATGTTTCCTTGAAGTGGGTGTTTCAACAGGACAATGACACCAAACACAGCAGCAAGCGGGCAACATCCTGGTTTCTTACCAACAAGACTGATGTAGTGAAGTGGCTGCTCAATCGCCAGACCTTAATCTGAGAATTTGTGGAGAGACATCAAAAATGCGGTTTGTGATGCAAAACCTAAACATACACATGAACTGTGGAATGTAGTACAATCTGCATGGGCGTGAATACCTGTTTTCAGGTGTCAGACGTTAGTGCCACAAAGATTCTCAGTTCTCAGAAATAAAGGTGACAACTAAATATTAGTTCGTTGATCTATAGAAAAGCTCAATCTGGGAACAAATTTCAGTTTATACTGTAAATATTCCAGCTGGATAATGAAAATACACACACTGCTATTAGATTTTCTTCATTTCCAGTTTATAATTTGATCTTTCGATCATGTTTTCATTTGGATGTGAATGTACAATACCTTTGTGTACATGGAAATAAATGCTATTATAAGGATTGAGCTTTTTATCATTTGTTTGAAACACACTGCTATTATTTTGCAGATAACCATAGGTTTATATTATTTGGAGCAGAATTTCTGAATAAAAATCATAGAAAATTCTAACAGGACTCCTAGGAGGACCAGTGAGACTCCTGCTTATCTGACCCACATACAGTGATTGTATACATACAGCTTTCTCTGTATCAGTATGTGCAAATTGTCAATCACTGTATGTGGGCAGGGTAAACAGTGCTCTCACTGTCTCTCCTAAGTGACCTGTCAGGATTTACTCTGCATTTTACTCAGAAATCCTGCACCAAATCATATAAACCTATATATCACAGAGCTCAGGTCCATTTTAGGATCCTACTGTATCAGCTGGTACAGCTGACTTTACTCCTATGTATATGGCCACCATTAGCATGATTCAAATACTGTGTAGTTATTATTATCTCATTGTTAGTGTGCACATATTTAGGCCTTATGCACATTTAAGACGAATTTAGGAGTGACAATCTTTACCATTAGGGCATGTCCCCACGGCACGGGTTTTCGGCCGGTTTGCGGTTTTTCAGACCGCCTGAAAAACCGTCTGAAAATGAGCACAATGGTGCTCTGTGGAAACACGTGCAGCAGTCCCCACTGCACAGGTTTTCCGTCGGGCGGTTTTTCTGCCCGCGGTCCGGCCGCAAACCATTGTGTAAGCACAATCTTCCGTCTGGTTTCCGGATGGAATATGTGCTTCTCAATGTGAAGGGGGAGGGCTTTTCTCCGCTCATCGCAGAGAAAAGCCGTCCCCCCCGCGGCCGTGGGGACAGCCGTAAAACAGGACACATACCGGCAAACTGGCCGGTATTTGTCCTGTGCAGTGAGAACGCACCCTTATACTTTTTCTCAGAGTTTAGGATCCTGGTTTTGGCTTACAAATACTGATGAGAAACGCTGACCAATGTGTAAATGAGGCTGTACAATGCTGTTTTCTTATGTTACAGAAGGGTCTGTCAGGAGGTAGGGCTTTATGCCCGACACTGCTACACTACTTTTATTATATAAGTAAATATATATGTGTGAATAATATTTACAGCTTCCTAAAAGCTTCTATTTATAAATGTTACTGGAGTCACTCTGTTTCTAATTGCTGTTGTCCTTAGTGTCACCTTATTGCTGCACCACAATGTATAAAGACTTCATACAGATTAATGCCATCCCCACACAATTACTAAAGTTTGCTACTACAATAATGATTTATGGTTTGGTTAGAGATGTAATACACGCTGACATTTTAGATAAGATATCCCAGATATATATATACCCAAACATCATAACTAATGTATCATATGTAGACATATGCTTGGATGCTATAACTAGTCATGTCCGTTGGAGTCTTACATACACACTTAGGTTTGTTCTGTCCATTCCCTGGAGAGCTGTAAACTCTCCATGTAGGTTGCTAAGTAGTTTCTCCTGAGGATTGTGCAGCTGCTGGAAACATGCTGCAGGGCCATTTATTAGATGAGGCCAAGAAAGTGCAGAGAAGCACAAATTACAAAAAGAAGAACTTGCAATTTTACAATCAAAGTCTTGTTAATGAATAAGGAAAGTCGCTTCCAGCAATAAAGTGTCTTTAGCATGTAAATACAGTACTACAGCAAAGCTCAATGGACACTACAGTCACCCTTATAGGTTTAGGTGTGTATGATAAATTTCTCACCTAAATGCACATTATCAGCTATTTGCCTCTTATCACTGATACCAATCATCTGCACCTAAACAGTTATTAACCCTTATAGCTAAAGTGACAACATTTTACCTACGTGTTATTTCTACCTATCACAAAATCTATTTCAAATCACACATCCAAGCACCTACCTCTGCCTGCCACCTCCACCTGAAAAATATCCCGAATCCGCTCATTCCTTAACTTCGATACTACAAAACTCCTAGTCCATGCACTTGTCATCTCCCACCTAGACTACTGCAACATCCTTCTCTGTGGCCTCCCATCCAGCACTCTCGCTACCCTCCAAACCATCCTCAACTCTGCTGCCCACCTTATACACCTCTCTCCCCTTCTGTCAATCCCTACACTGGCTACCCCATCCAGTTCAAGTTATTAACGATGACCTACAAGGCTCTCCCTAACCCCCCCCCAGACATCTCTGCCTTAATGTCTAGATGCCGCCCCGCATGCAATCTCCGCTCCTCACAGGACCTTCTTCTCTGCTCTCCTCTTATCAACTCTTCAAACTGTTTCCAAGACCTCCTGTGCTTTCCCCATACTCTAGCACTCACTACCTCAACACATCAGACTCTCCCCCACTCTCACTAGCCTCAAATGTAACCTGAAAATCCATCTCTTCAGGATAGCCTATAACCTACAATAAGCTGCCTCTACACCACCCCACAACCAGGTCTGTTCTTTACCTTCTGTCTCTTTCCTCCTTGCTTGTAGGTTGTAAGCCTTCGCATTCGGGGTCCTCTCTCCCTTTGTACCAATCGTTAGTGATTTATCATCACCATTGTGCTTGTTTGACCTATGTTATGAATGTATGCAACCTGCTTTGAATGTTCAGCACCCTGGAATCGATGGCGCTCTTAAATAGTATTTCAGATCTATTTAATATGATGTCGTTCTAGAAATAAAGCAGTGTTTTCCATAAACCATGATACGACGATAATGACTATGGCTGCCACTACTAACCTTAGGTTATTGGGTTTCTAAGATATTGGCCCTATTGGGTGTGAGGCCTCATTCAGATACTGCCATATGTCAGCATTTGTATAGTGTTTGTAAGACTTAAAGGGTTCCTCAGTGATTTAAGGTTGGTTCACTTAAAGAGGTTTTGCCACGATGTAATGTTGACGTGGGATCCTCCAAAATGGGTATTTAATCACTTTTCTAAATATATGTGATTACAAAAACTGCAGCCTGAGAGAGCTACAGGTTGCCTTACCTGCCCTTAGTTACTTAAAAGCTTCTATTAGATATGGCCTGACAAGAGCTGCTGGCAGGGCTTGCGCAGAGAACATTTCTTATCTGATGAAAGGGAGCTGAAGAAGCTTTCAAGACACCGGGTAGAAATCTGTTGTCTTTTGTATACGGAATCCACTAGTTGTAGTGTGATTATCTGAGTAGATCCCTGCTTTATCTGATGACAGAGAACATGAAGAAGCTTTCAAGCTGCTGTGGAGAAAAGGTGTTGTCTTTTGTATACAGAATCCACTAGTTGTAGTTTGATTATTTGAGTGAACATTTCACACGATCCCTTATGCATGGCTCTGTGCTCTGGCTGTGTCTCTCTCTCTCTCTCAGCTAGCGTGGCTTGTTTACATTTGCTTCTTAGCAGATAAGGCACATCCTGGCAAAACCCCTTTAACTGTTGGATTGTGTAACTATAATACAGATATTAAAATGCCTGCCTCATTACATGATTTATGTGTCAGACAGAAAAGCTTGGTCCAATACTCTTATGGCTGGCGCATAAAGGGTGTACTTTTGGCAAATAGAGCAAATGTAGTCTAAATAAGAATACAAATGCTCTATTTTTTTATTACTCCACCCCGGAATATGTCAGCATACTGTTTTATACAGTATCCTGATGATAGCTGCAATGGAGCCAAAAACAAAATGTGATGTCAGCCTGATGCAGTGCTTTCATACATGAATATAGGTTTACCAAGAACAAAAAGGGAATTTGTCAAGATTATGAAAAAATTGATCAAAGGGAGGGAATTTTCTGGCTCAGGTTATCCCCACTGGTCATTGTTCACTTGGCAAGACATACAGTTGAAACCAGAAGTTTACATACACTATATAAAAAGACACACATGCATGTTTTTCTCACCATCGGACATGAAATCAGAATAAGCCTTACCCGTTTTAGGTCAATTAGAATTACCAAAATTATTTTTATTTGCCAGATGCCAGAATAATGAGAGAGAATTGTTAAGGCATTTTTATTAATTTTTGCAAAGTCAAAAGTTTCCATACATTTCATTAGTATTTGGTAGCATTGCCTTTAAGCTGTATGACTTGTGTCAAACATTTTGGATATCCTTCCACAAGCTTCTCACTATAGGTTGTAGGAATTTTGGCCCATTCCTCCTGACAGAACTGGTGTAACTGAGCCATGTTTGTAGGTCACCTTGCTCGCACCTGCCTTTTCAGCTTTGCCCATAAATTTTCAATAGGACAATAAAGCAGGGCTTTGTGATGACCACTCCAAAACACTGACTTGGTTATCCTTAAGCCACTTTGTAACCAGTTTGGCAGTATGCTTCAGGTCACTGTCCATTTGGAAGTCCCATTTCCGTCCAAGCTTTAACTTCCTGGCTGATGTCTTGAGATGTTGCTTCAGTATTGCCACATAATTTTCTTTCCTCATGATGCCATCTATTTTGTGAATTGCTCCAGTCCCTCTTGCAGCAAAACAACCCCATCACATGATTCTGCCACCACCATGTTTCACAGTTGGGATGATGTCCTTAGGCTTCCACGTTTCTCCCTTTTTCCTCCAAATGTAACAATGGTCATTATGGCCAAACAGTTCAATTTTAGTTTCATCAGACTACAGGATATGTCTACAAAAATTTAGTTCTTTGTTCCTGTGTGCATCTGCAAACATTAATCTGGCTTTTATTTGTTTCTTTTGGAGTACTGGCTTCTTCCTAGCAGAGTGGCCTTTCAGTCCATGTTGATACAGTACTTGTTTCACTGTGGATAATCACACAATCTTGCCAGCTTCCGCCAGCATCTTCACAAGGTCTCTTGCTTTTGTTCTTCGGTTGATATGCACATGTTGGACCAAAGCACATTAATCTCTGAGACACAGAACAAGTCTCCTTCCTGAGTGGTACGATGGCTGGACATTCCCATCTTGTTTGTACTTGTGTATCATTGTTTGCACAGATGAACGAGGCACCTTCAGGTATTTGGAAATACCACCCAAGGATGTCTTTAGACTTTCCCAAGATGTTACACACAGAAGCAGTGTGTTTCTAGTGTGATTTAAAATATGTCTCTAATTAACTCAGACATAGCCAATAAACCTGAAGCTTCTAAAGACATGACATCATCATATGGGCTGTCCCAAATTGTTTAAAGGCATATTAATCCTATTGTATGTAAACTTTTGACTTTGCAGAAAGTAATACAAATGCCTTAAATTCTCTTTCTCATTATTCTGGCATTAGGCAAATATAAATAATTTTTGTTCCTAATTGATCTAAAACAGGTAAGGTTTATTCTGATTTCATGTCAGATAGTGTGAAAAACATGCATGTTTGTTTTTATATAGTGTCTGTAAACTTCTGGTTTCAACTGTATGCCTCCCATACAGCAGTGTAATCACTGCAATCAATCACTGGCCTAAGCAGTCTTGCACATACACCAAGATCTGGTTACTAACCATTCTACATGGTAGTCTATTTACTAAGGATGCAGTTATGTAAACATTCACATCTCTTCTAAAATGTTAAAAGCTTTCCATATATTTTTTGCTTTTTGGACCCACCAGGAACAGATGAATAAAGTATTTGCTGTCAAACATACCATGGGGTAGATTTATCGAGACTGTCTAACATTTAGATAGTATAAACTAAGACTAGACAGTTTTAAAACTGTGGTACATTTACCATAGTGTTGATAAATCACATAGTGTTGATAAATACAACATTATTTTGGCACTTAAATATGAGTAGCACAGGACCATGAAGAAGAACCTTTGTGGTTAAAAATGCGTAGCCTGCGAGCACGCATCATGTGTGGACCTGCTGGTTTTTGATAATAAAGTATATTTTTTACCTGCGCTGGAATTTACAAGTCTTTCCTGGGACTTTTTCGTTTATTTTTGGCACAATTGCCTTAATGAATGTGTCCTTATATGTATTACTTTATAAATTATGAAAAATGCTCGTCAGCAAAACCCTAATGCTGCCATATATCTGTGAACAAACTGATAATATGAACTTCAAGAGATTGCCTAGATTATTTTCAGTATATTTAGGTGACTGGGGCACTGAAAAAAAAAAAAAAGATCACCTCCCCTCTCACCTCAGATCCAGAACTGCCGCCATCTCCCTTGGTTCTTCTGTTAACTTCCAGCTGCTGTATTCAGCTGGAGATCAGCCACTGATTGGGTGAAGTGATCACATACCATTGCCTGATGTCACTCATTGGAAGTAAAAAGCTGTGACATAAACAATGGCATGTGATCACGGCAGCCAATCAGTGGCTGCAGTGATTTTGAGCCATTTACAGTAGCCAGAAGCCAAGAAAAGAACTTGGAGAAACAGTGGATGTCAGCAGTGCTAGAATGGAGGCGAGTTTTTTTATTTATTTTTTTATTTTATCAGAGCAGCAGTAACCTAAATGTATTCAGTAAAAATAACCTGGATAACCCTTATAACATTGTGTAACCTAACAGTCTGCTGTTCGTCACTCTGCTAAAGCACAAAAAGTTCTATGAACTTGAAGCCTTACATCCGGATACAAGTCTCTAAAGCAATGATACCCAGAGGAAATTCTTTCTGTACTTTACCTAGACCCTGGAGAATCAGCATTCATTGTGCTGCAATGGTAAACATCTACGCTTTCCAGTGCCATGACAATGAAAGCACCTTTTACCAAGAACCAGCTTCTACATCCCTTGTTGCTAACACCTATGCTTGTTGTGGATGAAGCTCTGTGAGGGCTGGTTGCAAGGATTTTCTTATCCTGTAAGAGAAGGATGGCAATGATCTAGGTTTTGTTTACTAGCCACACAGGCTGCCAGATGACCTGGATTAGCCTAAGGTGAGAGGAGAATGGCCTGTGGCATTTTTACAAGTTAAATACCATAGAAAGTGTCCAATAAATAAGCAATACAGTTTTGGAAAGATATTTAAGGAAAGATACTTTGGAATTCAGAAAATACTAGTACACTATTCACAAAAAAGTAGGGAGATTTGGCTTTTGGTTGAAATTTCAGGATGAACATATAAGTTCTTGAATTTTTTTTAAATACATTAAAGGGAATGTGTCATCAAAAAAATGACTTATTGTTTAACTCACATTTTTTGTTAAACACATTTTTTTTTAGGAATTTTTGGTTATGTTTTTTTAAAATTTTCCATATCACTTTCAGTATTTTTTAAATAATTTCTAAGTCCTGCTGTTTTCACTTTGGCCACTAGACCTAATAATCGTCTGACACTTCCTGCTCTGTTTAGAGAGCTTTTCAGCAGTCTGCTCATTATCAGTAAAAGCAGGGTCAAACTGAAAGGAGACACCAACGTCTATAGAGGACACAGAATCCACCAGTCACAAGAGGAGATGTCACAGCTCCCCCTCTCCCCTCCCTGCACAGTGAAAACTCTCCTATAGAAGTCTATGGGACAGAAACTGTCTTAAGAAACCTATGTGCATGAAGCTGCTGTAAAGTATCTCTCTGACTGCTGTTAAAGCAGTGCAAGCAAGAATGTCTTCCCCACAATCATATATAGACGGCCGAATAGAGAAATCTACAATCAGGAAATAAAAACGACTGAGAGGAAAAGAATATGGATCAGGGGCTTGATTTAATAAGTAAAAAAAAAAAATTGGCGACAGATTCCCTTTAAATGATTAAATCATCTCTTAACTTTATAATGCACATATCCATCTGTTCAGTGTTTCAGTACTTTTTGCACAACTTGATGATCTCTAACAAAGAGCTTAATGACAAAATTCACAACAGGTGTTTGATCCCTGAATCGTCCAATAAATTTAGGAGAGCAATTTTAATTAAATTTAAACAGTCCTCTACATCATGCTGTTCACATTCTGACATCATAAGACCAAGACAACACCTGAAACATTGAACAATTGGACATGTACATTCCAAAGTTAAGAGATGTTCTCATTTAGTCCATTTAAAAAAAAAAAATAAAATTATGTTCATCCTGAAATTTTTAACCAAAAGCCAAATATCCCTTACTTTTTGTGAGTAGTGTATTTACCAAAACAGTCATATCTGGAATGGCCACAGATTCTCTTTAAGTAGGAATGGATGAAAAGAATACTACTCTGCACAGTCATATATTACACACTGATGAAACAAAGACAAAACATCTTCATCATAATTTATAAACGTAATAACCTAAAAATGATTCTGCAATTCACCAGCCTAGAAGCACCACCTTGTGGCGAGTCAGGGTTAATAGTTGGTTACACAGACATGCTTGAGGAACTTGTATGTATTTACCTAAACACAGGAAGAAAAACCTTCACTTTACAAATACAAATTTACAAACCCTCTGCTGGAATATACTCCAATTTTCAGATACAAATAGATTCCAACACAGAAAAGAACTGGAAACTCAAAAAAGATATGCGAGTTAGGGCATGTTCACACAGCGTTTTTGGATCTGTGTTGGATCCAAAAATCGGAACCAAAAACGCTGCAGTGACTGGATCCTACACGGACCCAACACATATGCAACTCCGTATTTGGATGCGTGTTGGATGCAGCAGGATCGCGCCCTATAGTTTATTATAGGGCTCCTGCTGCGTCTATCGGACCAAGAATTGACATGTCAATTCTTGGGACAGATCTGAAAGACGCAGTGAGACGCACATTAGCGATTACACCGATGCGTGTTTCAAAGTAAAAGTAATGTAAATCACATTGCTATTTATTAGATGCGCGTTTGGGTCCGTTTAGGGTCCGACAAACGGATCCAAACACGTATCTAAAAACGTATGTTCACATGGACTCAACACGCCATGTGAACATACCCTTATTATTCACATTTTGAGGGGGTTTCCCATCTCACACATTGATGGGATATCGATTGGATATGCCACCATTGTATGATAGGTGCTGGTTGTACCTTTTGCCCTCCAAAAGTCTCTGTTCAGAATGGAAAGCAGGCTGTGCTTGTGCACTACTCCTCATTCCTTTCTATGGGAATTTTGAGTACAGCTGAGCGATGTGTTTGGCTTTACGTCAAACTGCAATAGAGCAGAATGGAGAGTAGTACACAAGCGCACCTACTTTTAATTCTGAACGGAGATACACATTGATAGCATATCCTACTGCTGTGCAAGATGGGAACACCCCATGAAGAAAAACTTAATTTCTGATATTTTCTAGAGCTATTTTATTTTTTTTTTCTTATTATCTTATCTTTATTAACTGTTGCATTAGAAGTACATATTCATATTTAGACACTATTTTAAAACCTTAAAGGGGTTGTCTCACTACCTTGATTCAACTCACCTCAGTCCTGCTTTCTTGGTTTAATTTTGAATTCAGGGGCATGTTTACTGGCTTCTTCTATGCTGCAGTATAAGCCAGGTCTGTAGCTATAGCCACCAGTGCTGGCAGCCTATCAGGAGAGCGTGAACAGGTCTGTAGCAATAGTGACCTGAGGAGCTGATGCAGCCCATACAAGAGGGGATATCTCAGAATAGGTAGGACACTGTTAATGGACACATATTGCAAAGTGACTTGTTTTTGCAAGATCTTTAATATAAAGACAACCCCTTTAATGCAACTAAGACTGTATGTGTATTCATAGTTCTGCATGGTTCAAAACTGTTATCTACAAACATTCCCTGCAAACGCAATGTCTGAAGAAAAGTGTCATCTTTACAGAAGACAATCAATGTCCAGTAATTTGCTGCATTACAAGAGTTCAGCTAAGCATTTAGAAATATGTATGCAGATCAACTTGTTGACCGTTTTCAATAGCAACCAGAATGGTCAGTGCAGCTCTAGATCAGTGCAAGACAAGTCATACAACTCAGCTACAAACTTATTCTACTTATATAAAGAGCATAGCGTGCAGTAAAGAATGTTCATCCATCATCTGATGCTGCCTTTAAGATATCTGATCGTTGTGGGTTTCATCATCTTGCGGTGTTGATCCAGCATCTTCAGCCAAACAAGTTTCTTGTTCCGCTGGAATGTTACTGTCTATTTTCTCAGAGTCCATTTTCCCTTCAGTTTCAGCAGGTCCTCTCTCAGAATCAGAATGTTGCTTCGCATCTGAATAAAAACTCTGCTCTACCTGTCCAGTTTCCTCATTTGAAATATCCAGTGGTCCATGGTCATCATCTTCACTTTGAGACTCCCCTGCATCTTCGTTTTCCTGTGCAAAGTTGCAGATCATCTGTGGCCAGCTAGAAGAACTGTCATCTTTAATCTGGAACCATTCAATCTTGCCGCCTGCAAATGAATTGATCAGAGTTATAGCCAAACATGTGACAAAGAAACTATGTAAAAGCACCACAACACATACTACAAGCTTTCTTTTCAGAAGGAAAAAGGAAGAACTGGCAGAAAGCAATGAAAAACCCAGTTACATTTTAACCCCTTCCTGACCAGTCCTAATAATATGGTTCTTTGTTTTTTCCTCTCCACCTTCCCAGAGCTATAACTTTTTTATGTTTCCATCTACATAGACATATGAGAGCTTTTATTTTGTGGGACAAGATGTACCATAGAATATGCTATTGTCTGTTACATAAAATATACTGGGAAACAATTTTATGGGGGGTGAAATGTGAAAAAAAAAAAAAAAACAACTTGCGCCGTGTTTACGGGGGTTTTGTTTTTATAGCGTATGAATGAGACAATGTCTGTATTCTGCATGTTGATATTATTGCAACCTGCATTAAGAGTGTTCAAAGATGGTAATTATAGCACCTCCTGCCTGGGGCAGAAACGCATACATGGCTGCCATTGAAGCATCCATAAGGCTTAAAAGCTGTCATGTTAAAGTATTGGCACCTCATGTTCTTGCTGCGGGGATGTCGATTGGAGTGAGAAATGGTGTGCTGTACTGTTCCTCATCATTAAGAGGGTTAAACAGTAGGGAACGTTTTCCACTGTAACCAGCGGGTGTCAGCTGCAATTAGCAGCCGACACTAGCCTTCTATTGAAATGGAAAGTAGCCTCAAAGGGGCTATTCTGTCCTTGTGGGGGTCCAAATTATCTTAAAAATAACAAAGGGTGCACCGAGAAAACAAAATCACAACATGCCTTGCTGCTATGAAAATGCTTTCTGCCCTATTCACAAAATGGTGGCCCCTTCTACACCCCTGCAAATTAGTTGACAAGAAGCATCACATGTACCTGGCTGTGAGGGTCTACCGGCACGTCCTTTTCTCTAGACTCCTCCTCACAGCTCAGGAATGCTTTGGACACAGGGTGTAACCTCTGAATAGA
Source organism: Phyllomedusa bahiana (assembly GCA_025379985.1). Classification (NCBI taxonomy): domain Eukaryota; kingdom Metazoa; phylum Chordata; class Amphibia; order Anura; family Hylidae; genus Phyllomedusa; species Phyllomedusa bahiana. Next base: position 20,531 of record JAODAL010002840.1, read on the forward strand.
CGCCATCTTTGACTACACGAAGATGTCTACAAGCCACCACAGGCGGCCATCCTGCTCAACACACTAATGACACAAGATCTACCGACAGCTTTTACATGCTGTACCACATAGGCACGTGCCTATTATATCTATCTATCTCTCTCTCTATATTATATATATATATATATATTTATATGTATATGTGAGGCCCATAACAACCAATACATCAAAATAGTGACACAAAGGATCAGGCAGATATATAACCCCTGTTCCCATCCACAACACTATCACAGTGCGATTACCGAGTAATCCTGCTACATAGACCCTTAGGTAGGAAGGGGATTGGGAAGGAAATAAATTGAGTGAAATATTCCTTTGTTCTGGCATCTGACAAGTCTTCGCTCCTACAACAGAACTTCACAAGATACTCGGCAGAGAGAAACAAGTAATAGACAATGTGATATTCTTTCAAGTTCTTTATTATAACAAGTACCATTATGCTTAAAAGTTTGTGAACACTGCAGAATTTTCTATATTTGACCTAAAACTACATCAGATTTCCACACAAGTCTTTAAAATAGAAGAAGAGAAGTAAATCAAAAGAAACGAGTCCAAAATATTACACTTGGTCATTTATTGAGAGAAATTATCCAATATCACATATCTGAGTGGCAGAAGTATGTGAACCTTTGGAATTTGCAGATAATTTGAAGATGAAATTAGAATCATGTTTACCAATCAATAGAAATACAATCAGGTGTAAGTAGGCAACCTGTTTTACTTATAGAATGGGATATATCTTTGAAACACATATTTGTGGAAGTATGTCATGAAATGAACAAAGGAGATTTCTTAGGACAACAGAAGAAGAGTTGTTGATGCTCATCAGGCTGGAAAAGGTTACAAAACCATTTCTAAAGAGTTTGGGCTCCACATATCCACAGTCAGGCAGGCTATGTACAAACAAAGGAAATTCAGGACCATTTCTACCAGGGCTGTGGAGTTGGAGTCTATTTTGCAGGAGTCGGAGTCGCCATAAAATGGACTGACTCCAACTCCCAAAATATATATTAAGTTGGTCCAGTTAGTTAGATGCAGTGCAAAGAGCAAAAGGAATTGGGTCCGGCCAGTACTACTGCTCCGATATCTTCAGCCTTATCACATGAGGAGTGTAATTGATGACATGGAGCAGGCAAAGCGCTGCCCCAGATGAAAAGATTCTGCTCCCATGGCAAACAGATTTCAGGAAAAAATTTTCACCTGCTTTCAAAGTAGTAGAAGAGGAGTTTAACCATTCATCAAAACTGACTGTGGCTGAGGCAATTCCTTTATACCCTGACATTGTTAGAGATGTTGCCCCTGTGGTCACCGCTTTGCCCCCAACCCAAGTTAGTGTAGAGAGGCCGATCTCTAGCCTGGAAATAATGAGATCAGATGTGAGGTCATGTATGCAGGATCTGATGGAGGCGATACTATTTCTCAGAACAAATTCAGAGACTTCACAAATGTTCCTGCAGTGTTTTGCATATTTACAATTTTTTTGTGTCCTAAAGTCATGTCCAATAAATATATTTTACACTGACAAGCAAAATGTTAAAAATGGTTTGAACTTATGACTTTCAGGCTCCATATCTCACCATCCACTACAGCTTTGTACATGAGGCTACTGTAATTGTATACACAGTCATCTGATCCATATTATACATAAATTTGACTTGCAAGTATTTAGCATCTGCTTAGTTACAATTTTGCTCCTAAAAATCAAAGTGTTAATTTTTATTATTTTGTTAGTATTTGGGAAATCCACCTTTGGTTTCAGCTCTGCCTGAATCCTTCTGGGCTCTGAATCAGATTCAAGCATATCTTGACCAAAATCTGATCCCAGGTCTCTTCTACACATTCCCAATGTTGGTGCAGACTGGACTTGGATACAAATAGAGTTGTTTTCTTCAACTCTACCCACAAGTGTTCAAAAGATCAAAACATTGTTACCCTTTTGCTTGTCAGTGTCTGTTCTACCTAAATAGCTTGATTATTGTATCATAAGGTGATAAAACGCCTGATGTTACCACTTTACTACAGTAACGTTATCACTTAAACATGCGCCATGTATGAGGGAGTCAGGAGTCGAAGTCAGAGGTTTGGGAAATTGGAGAGTCGGGGCTTTGGCTTACCGACTCCACAGCCCTTACTTCTACCCTCCCCAAGTGGTCAACCAACAAAGATCACACCAAGGGTCAGGTATATGGTAGTCCACAAGGTTATTTAGGAACCAAAGGTAACCACTAAGCAACTAAAGGTCTTTCTCAAATTAGATAATCACTAATATTGTTGCCCTTCTGCAGTTTGCTCAAGATCACCTGGACAAGCCAGAAGAAGCAATATTTTGTGGACGGATGAGACCAACATACAGTGGGGAAAAAAAGTATTTAGTCAGCTACCAATTGTGCAAGTTCTCCCACTTATGAAGATGAGAGACTGTAATTGACATCAACTATGAGACACAAAATGAGAAAACAAATCCTGAAAATCACATTGTCTGATTTGGAAAGAATTTATTTAAAATTATGGTGGAAAATAAGTATTTGGTCACCTACAAAAAAGCAAGATTTCTGGCTCTCACAGACCTGTAACTTCTTAAGAGCATCCTGTGTCCTCTACTCATTGCCTGTAATAATGGCACCGAGGAGATAAGTGACATGTCATTTATTAGCAGCAATTACGCGCCCCGAGTAATGCATGTCAATGGAGGCGGCAGACTGCCGGCCCCCCCTGTGCTTTGGGAATATTCCCAAAACACCCGGCATATTGTTGCGCGTACTGTACGCGCCGCAATTACGCCGTGTGATCATACCCTTTCTCCCTAATAGTGATAAAATACAAATAGAATATCTGTAACAATTTTTACAGATATGATACATTTAATGGGATATACACAGAAAAAGATATTACTAGTACAACCACTCACCTCCCTCATCTCCTTCTTTTTTATCCGTCAGAAATGTTCTGGTCATATTTAGTTTCTTTACTGTGTGACACTTGTACTTTAGTTTTGGTTTTGTACCTTCTGCATCTCCTGAGTATGAAACAGCAAAAATAGGAATTTGGTCACATAAAAATAGTTATTGTTTTTGTTCATGAAGATATTAAAGGAGTTTTCTGGATTTAAGTGAATTAAGCTAAAATACTGCATAAACTAAACATTCTCCAACTTTGTAATATACTTTTACATGCTTTATTACATTCAGATACAGCTGTATCTAGTCTAGGACATCTTTATGAGCTAAATACATCAGCAGCAGGATTGATCTCTCTGTTTGTCAGTCTGAAGTCCAATCTGCTTAGGTAACAGAGCATTGCCTAATTTCAGCCCCTTGAATATAAACAACATGTCCTCAGTAGACCAGTGCTAAAAAGTCAACAAACAACAGGTATAACATCATATGTGTTTTAATGTTTGGGCTTAAAGGGGTATTTTCATTGATAAGATTTAAATATTTGGGCAAAGGTAAATAAAGATTATTACCAAATACGCTGCTGTTCCGATTGTGCTTCCATTTAGGTGAAGTTCACACAGCTTATTGCTGGCGTAATTGCAGGGACGGATTTCGCCGCAATTACGCCGGCTGCCGTGCAGCGGGGGCAGGGCCGGCTGCTTACCGACCCCATAGACATCCATTATCCACGGTGCATATCCCGCCGAAATACTGTGCATGTCACTTTCAACCTGCTCGGCGAAAAGGATACGGAAACCATAGTTCTCTATGAGAACTGTGGATTACCGTAATGACAGGGACGGATTTCAGCCGTATTGGAGCGCAATACGGCTGAAATCCGTCCCTAAATCAGCCGTGTGAACGAGGCCTTAGAGCTAAAGCAGTTCGTATCTCCTGCTTGTGTACACAAGGTTACTGACCACCTCTCTCTGCTCTAACAGCTTTTAGTCTGGCCGGGATGGAGACGCTCTTCCCTGCTATTTGTTAGAACCCTGTTTAAATTACTTATTGATAAATTTTATTCCTTTAGAGCTCTGTAGCTTTGTGCACTACTGTTTAGAAACCTCCATCACTAATGTGCCTCTGTCGGGGACAGGCTTGGAACAACAGAGCTGATATGTCACTCTCTGCTACAGAACCACCCACAGCCTAACCAGAAAGTGTGGAATGTGGCTGTGGCACTGTGAAAGAGCCTGGTGAGAACAACCCTTTAACTTGTTACCAATCTTCCCAAATGAAGGGAAAATCAGGCCTGCTGATGCTTGTATGGTTTATTAATACATCTAAGCTGTAATCGTACATCACCTGCTAGCTGCAATTTTGACCATGCCCGATGACTGTATTTCTCTTTTTTCAGACAAGCAAAATCAAAAATTCTGAATCAACAGGGCCAAAAAATTTTAATATACCCCTACCCCTTCCCTTCATCCTCTCTTTTTCTCCCCATTGAGTTAACTTAACTACTTGCCAACTGCCAGTTGACTATTAGGGCTCGTCTACACAGCAGGATTTTCAGTCCGATTTTCAGACATTTTTCAGATTTGAAAACCGACTGTCAACCATCTGCATAGACTTTAATCGAAAATCCGCTCAGTAGTCCACAATGAACGGATTTTCTGCTGGACGGTTTTGTACACAGCTAGTGTTACGAAAAACATAGAACATGCTCAAGCTTCGGTTTTCGGGCGGAAGATGCGCGTGTCAATGGGTGAGGGCGGAAGATGTGCGTGTCAATGGGTGAGGGCGGAAGATGTGCGTGTCAATGGGTGAGGGCGGAAGATGTGCGTGTCAATGGGTGAGGGCGGAAGATGTGCGTGTCAATGGGTGAGGGCGGAAGATGTGCATGTCAATGGGTGAGGGCGGAAGATGTGCATGTCAATGGGTGAGGGCGGAAGATGTGCATGTCAATGGGTGAGGGCGGAAGATGTGCATGTCAATGGGTGAGGACGGAAGGCAAATTTGCAAACCGCAGACAGATCAGTCCCCCAAAACCATTCAAAAGATGATAAAATATCGACCGGATTCTTTAATCAGAATCCGGCTGATATTTTGACACTGCAGTGTGAACGCACCTTTAATGAACAGTGTGTGGCATATAATTCTACGTAGATTGTCTGGATCTTTATCAAGGAATTTGCAGCTGCATGGTTATTGTGCAGTTAACTGCAGGGGGGGGAGGAGAGTGATAAAGCAAGGACAATTTATTGCTGTCCTTGCCTTCCCAATTGCTTAATGGGCGCATTATATACAGATCATCAGGAAGCTTTCAAGCTACCTGGTTCCCAGCCCTAGTGGCTAAGTGATCACTGAGGCTTAGTAATTGCTGGAGCTGCTGGGTCTTAACAGACCCTGATCAGTTCTGCAGTGAGTTCAGGGGATTGTATTTGCCCTCTAACTGGGGCCGATAGATCAACCCCAGATACAAGGGAAATCAGCAACAACACCACCGAAAAAAGTTAAGCAAAAATACCCTCCAGAGATCTTTTTTCAATAAGGGGGGCACCCTAAATAAAAAAAACAAATATAATATATATATATATAATAAAATATATAATATATAATATATATATATATATATATATATATATTAAAAATATATATATATATAATACACTCACCGGCCACTTTATTAGGTACACCATGCTAGTAACGGGTTGGACCCCCTTTTGCCTTCAGAACTGCTCAATTCTTCGTGGCATAGATTCCACAAGGTGTTGCAACGATGCCAATTGGGACCAAGGGGCCCAAAGAGTGCCAAGAAAATATTCCCCACACCATGACACCACCACCACCAGCCTGAACCGTTGATACAAGGCAGGATGGATCCATGCTTTCATGTTGTTGACGCCAAATTCTGACCCTACCATCCGAATGTCGCAGCAGAAATCGAGGGCTCATCAGACCAGGCAAGTTTTTCCAATCTTTTTTACTGTCCAATTTCGATGAGCTGGGCAAATTGGAGCCTCGTTTCCTGTTCTTAGCTGAAAGGAGTGGCACCCGGTGTGGTCTTCTGCTGCTGTAGCCCATCTGCCTCAAAGTTCGCCGTACTGTGCTTCGAGATGCTCTTCTGCCTACCTTGGTTGTAACGTGGCTATTTGAGTCCTGTTGCCTTTCTATCAGCTCGAACCAGTTCTGCCCATTCTCCTTTGACCCTGGCATCAACAAGGCATTTCCCCCACAGGACTGCCGCTCACTGGATGTTTTTTCTTTTTCGGACCATTCTCTGTTAAAACCCTAGAGAAAGGTTGTGCGTGAAAATCCCCGGAGATCAGCAGTTTCTGAAATACTCGACCAGCCCTTCTGGGACCAACAACCATGCCACGTTCAAAGGCACTCAAATCACCTTTCTTCCCCATACTGATGCTCGGTTTGAACTGCAGGAGATTGTCTTGACCATGTCTACATGCCTAAATGCACTGAAGTTGCCGCCATGTAATTGGCTGATTAGAAATTAAGTGTTAACGAGCAGTTGGACAGGTGTACCTAATAAAGTGGCCGGGGAGTGTGTATATATATAAAAAAACATATATATATATAAAATATACACACATTTTATTTTTTATAAACACCACACCACACACACCCACACACACACACACACACACACACACACACACACATACATACACAAAACCACAGCAACCCAGAAATATTTATATATATTTCTATAAAAAAACAGCCCAAAATACAACTTTACACAAAACCCTCCCCTCCCTCCTCCAAGATCCTACAAATATATATAACTTTAGGAAAGCATCAGTAACAGAAAAGTGACATAACACAACTTATTTCAGGCCCACTTTGTTGCTATTTAATAAAAAATACAAAAATGCAAAAAATGTTTTCACATTTTTTCCTAATACTATAAAAAAAAAGGACAAATTACATAATAATAAAGCATTTTTCATCACAGAAAAAAGGAAGAAAACGTTTAAAATAATCAAGTGCAAGAAAGCGTTATATAGCATTCAAATCCGCATGTACTAGGATAGATAAAAATGTGCCTGGTCTTTTCAACCATACTATGTAACAAGCTGCATTCTGTACTTTCTAAATAGCTGAACAAGATATTATAGTATATTGTCAGTCCAAATCTTTACCTTGATCTGGTGTTTCTTCAAAGATCACGCATGTGCCCAGAGCATCTGAAAAAAAAAACCACAATATAGTTTATATAAAATCACCTTAAGGTTTGGATTACGCCTTACAGTATTCCTGGAAAGCCTGATATTTTTAATTTAAGCAAACATGCAGGTCTGGGTTCTGAATAGCTAATTCAGTCCTAGTTATGAACATGCTTGTAAATTGTGCTGGCTATCACCAGCTAAGGTTGTCTGTATCGTCTATACAATATTCACAGATGTGCTTAAAGTGAATAAAGGGTTGAAACATATACTCAGGTATGCTGAGAGCTATATCCATTCTGTCCACTGCATTACTGGACACAACATAAAAATCGTGCGATTCAGCAGCCCCTTACCTTCATACTCGCCTGCAAACACATATTTATCAACTTGTAAGAAAGGCTTCTCTGTGTTTATGCCCTGGGCAGAGAAGGAAAGTAAAAACATTACTAATGTTTTGTAAACGTTTTCATTGTAATATATTATATACTATAGTAGCTTTCCATTTGTAATATAAAGAGAACCTGTTACATGTTTTATGCTTCTCTATCTGGGAACAGGATGTGATGGAGGTAGAGAAGCTGAGATCTGGGATATTTATATCATTTGAACAGGATTTCTGAATAAAAAGCAGAGAATATTCTGATCAGAATCCTTAAAGGGGTTGTCTCACTGCAAGGATTGCTTTTTATGTTAAAGATCTTGCAAAATCAAGTCACTTTGCAATATATGTCCATTAACAGTGTCCTACCTATTCTGAGATTTCCCCTCTTGTATATGCTGCATCAGCTGCTCAGGTCTCTATAGCTATAGACCTGTTTGATCTCTCCTGATAGGTTGCCAGAACTGGTTGCTATAGCTACAGACCTGGTGTCCTCAGCAGCTCCTCACTGCAGGCCAGTAGAAGCCAGTAAACACGCGCTTGAATTCAAAATGAAACCAAGAAAATATGACTGAGGTAAGATGAATCAATGTAATGAGACCACCCCTTTAAGTGCTTACCTCGCCCACATACAGTGATTGAAAGCATTTCCAGCATCAGTGTCTATACAGAGTTAGCTGTCAATCACTGTATGTGCCAGTACAGGCAGTTTAACTTCAGCTTCTCTCCCTCCATCATATAACCCTATATATCACAGAGCTCAGCCTCTCTCCTCTATCATATAACCCTATATATCACAGAGCTCAGCTTCTCTCCCTCTATCATATAACCCTATATAGCACAGAGCTCAGCTCCTATATCATATAACCCTATCACAGAGCTCAGCTTCTCTCCCTCTATCATATAACCCTATATATCACAGAGCTCAGCTTCTCTCCTTCTATCATATACCCCTATATATCACAGAGCTCAGCTCCTCTCCCTCTATTACATCCTGCTCTCAGATAGGACAGCTTAAACCAACCAACAGGTTCCTTTTAAATGTATGAGAACACAACCTAACCAATATTTTCACTTTGGCCCCTACTGTTATGTCCAGGGATGTATCTGTGCATGTATATATATTTATATATTACACATACATATATATGCATACACACACAGTCAAATGACAATATGATTACCACTAGTTAATATGCAGAGTAACTGCTGTGTGAAGCACGGAGAGCAGCTAGATTGGCTGGGAATGACTCAATAAGGTCCTGGTAGGTTGTCACAGGTATCTGGAGCTGTGCCGACTGTAGTGCATCCTACAGTTACTGGAGGATGCATGGGGGGAGGACACATAGAACACACACAATAATTAAGGTGGTAAAAAGATAAGAAAAAGGGTTTAAGTCTGGTGAATTAGGGTGTCAGGGTAGTAATTGGAAGTCTCGGTCAAGTTCTTCCACCCAATGTTGGGCATTTCTAGCTGTGTGACATGTGGCATTGTATTTGATGGAAGATCCCATCCACCCTAGAGAAAACAATCAGTATGTAACGGTAGACGTGATCCGCAAGGATGGATTCATACCCAAATAAGTTAGTGTCCTCCAAATGGCCCGAAGACGAAAAACATTCACCACAATAACCGGGGACTCCCACTTGTGTTCTTCCAGCAATGGTTACAGGACGTTTGTTTTCTCATGTTTCCTACCTGACATGTCAACATCTGTCCATCTGATGAAGCAGAAAACATGATTCATCAGAAAAGACAACCCTATGCCAAATCAGTGAAGCTTCCGATACTGCCATGACAACTGAAGCTTTTCTGCAAATGCATCTTTGTTAGCAGTGGCCACGGTTTTTGGGAGTCCTATGGCAGTAGTTTGATTTGAGCGGGAGACCCTGTTTTTTTTGGATAAAAAGTGCTGCGACACAGTTTGTTTTCCACTTTTTGCCCCCACGTCACAGCACCATTCATTTTCTTAAGACTTTTTTTGGATTCTTTGGAATGCAGAGTGGTTTCCCCCCATCTTGCCCACTTAGACTTTTTTTTTAAAAAAACAGAGTGTTATGGGGGGACCTATAGGGCCCCCCGGTTTTATTAAAGCTGTAATTTGCAAGACGGTTTTTCGCCCGCAATTATGGCCTGAATAAGGGACGGGGGCGCTGCCTGACGGCTCCATAATTTTCATTTCCACGTGCATCCCCCGCCGGTAAAATTGAACATGTCATTTCCCCCCCCCGGGCAGTTCGTCGAGGGGGAGAGGAGTGAGGGAAATCCATATTCTCTATGAGAAACTGTAAATTTTACCAAAGGGCTGGGATGGATTCCAGCCGTACATGTGGTGCTCCGCAGTTCCTACATCCCTTATTCACAATGGAGCGAGTTGTCCACAAACTATACACTTTCACTACAGCAGAACACGAACAGTTCAGAAATGCTGCCACCCTTGGCCCGAAAGCCAATAATCATCTGTTTTTGCAACTCTAATACATCTCCCCTTTTTCACTATGACAGCAATGAGAGATGTGTGTGCAGACAACCTAACTAGCACTTTATATACCCACAAAGGCAGCTCACCACTAGTGATTTTAAGAGCTACAAAAGCCAACATCCAAAGCAGGAAGTGGTCAGAATAATGTGACATGACTGTTTATATTTATAATGATGCACAATACAAAAAGTTATATTACAAAATATTTCTCAACTCCACCGATTTATTATTTGTTAATAGGTTAAAAGTGACTGGTTGTCATATTTCTGGTAAGGAAGTGACTGTAGCAAGTAACCGGGTACAGCTGCAGAATCCCAAATAACCAATATGCTCCTATGTTGCACATTAACTTGTGAAGCTTAGTATTTTTTTTTGCTTTATGTAAATCATTTCAATATCACTGCAATATCGAGCTATCAAAGTTGCATTTTAAAAACCCAAAATTTTTGCCACTTTTTTTGCATTTTTTTTAATAGTCGGAGTCAAAATTTTTCCCTTTAACCCCCAAGACCACGTTCCCAAAAGAAAAGAAACAAAAACACCAGACAATCAACAAAAAACATAAAGCAGGTATGTCATTACATTTGTACATAGATTGTAAGCTCTTGCGAACCACTCAGCTTGTTTCATATTTTGATGGGGTTTTCCTATTTGATTATCTTTAAACATGTAGACAAAGGTAAATTAAAGGTTTTTTTCCAGACTCCATTTGCTAAGAAAACTAATGAAAACAAACCCTGGAGCTAGAGAGAGAGAGACACAGCCAGAGCACAGAGCGGGGATAAGGAGTGTGAAATGTTCACTCAAATAAACAAACACAAATAGTGGATTCGATACAAAAGACAAAAATATTTACCCGTCCTTGAAAGCTTTTTTCAGCTCCCTCTCATCATTCTGCGCCCGGGGCCCCAGCTCTTGTCAGGGCGTATCAAAAGAAGCTTTTAAGTAACTAAAAGGCAGTAAGGCAGCCCTTTCTCCTCAGGCTGCAATTTTTGTAATCAAATATTTTAAAAAGTATTAAATACCCATTTTGGAGGGTCCCCCGTCAACTTTACATCTCAAAACCCCCTTTTTAAACTTTACCAAACTTTGCGTTCTGTTATTTTCTCTCTTCAGAGTAAGACCAGATCTTATCTCCTGCTTTTGTACACAAACTTCCCTAGTTACCAGTCACTGCTCTAACAGCCTTCCTTGGATGGTGACATCACCCCCTGCTGTTAGTTCTCAGCAGCCCAGGAGCTTGTTAATCTTTTGTACTGACAAACTTTAACCCTTCAGAGCTCTGTAGCGTTGTTCCCTGCTGTTCAGACCCCACCATCACCAATGTCCCTCTAACAGGCTTAGCTCAGAGCTGATATGCCAATCATCGCTGTAGAATCAACCATCGCTGTAGAATCAACCACCGCCTAATCAGGAAGTATGAGTCTGGAGCTGCCTGTGAAGCAGCAAGGTGAGAACACCCCTTTAATAGTAGCTTTACTATGCAATGTTTTTTTTTTTTTTATCTATACTCATACCCCATTCTTTGTCAATTGCTGCAGAATGTGTTGCCGCTATATAAATAATGATTAATATTATGCTGTCTTGTTTACGTTGTCAAAAGGCTTCTTTTACACACAATTCCTACATAGCGATTTTTTCAGCATAAAAAAAACTCCTCAAAAACGACATAACTTTTTTTTTTTTAGTTTCCATAGGTTATTTTGATAGTTTTTTCTTTTTTTTTTTACAAAATAATTTGTTTAAATACAAACATTTTATTTCTGTTGCTTTTTTCCCACAGTAACAAATCATGCGATTTAATATTTTACCTTTGAATCGCATGGTTTGTTATGTGGAAAAAAATGTACTGGAGTAAAAAAAAAACACAAGAAAGGCTGCGTTTTAGATTTCCTTACTGACTACCGGCTAATACCTGGTCACAGAGCTTTTTGAATCACAAATCACCAAAAAGATTGGTCCCCAAAAGAAAAGGGCCAAATTAGCCGTATCTAAACAAATCTAAACAAGTTATGCCCTGCCTAACTCATGGAGCACCCGTCCCTAAAAGAACGACCCCCCCCTTTGATGGCTAACCCCTGGTATAAGCCATCATAGGATACATGGAAACAGCAAAAAAAAAAACAAAAAAAAAACCTGTATGGTGCAAAAATTAAACCCGACGCATTTCCCCTTATATGATACGGTTATTCAGGGGGAAAAAAATATATAGGACCGATGTCTATATACAGTATATTCGAAAAAATTATTAACACCTAAAGTAAATACTGCTAAAAGTGTCACCAAAATTGGTGATCACATTGATATAGCTATGGACCCATAAAGATGTACGAACGGGCTCATAGAGCTTTGCGCCCTAAAATATGCAGATAAAATCCACAGAAAAGACACTGCCCAAATAATGCATCTTTTCCCACATGGAGGATCCCCAACAAATCCATGTTACCTTACCCTTACAATTGAACACACTCTTGGGCTACATGAGCGTCTTAATGTCAACTAGCTGTTGGTTATAGCGGCACCTGCTATAAGTGGAGATGGTCAGTGTAACCTCAGCATCTAAGCAGTTATATTTGATGGGGGGGACGGGGGGACTCCCTTTCATTAACCAATTTATGGATGCCAACTGGCTTAATAAAGGTCCCCTGGCCTGCCATCTTACTGCCGGTGTTACATTCTGCCAGAGGCAAGATGTAATAGGAGAACGGTAATTGTACGCTATTCTGTAATACATGATCAGAACCTCCTGTGGTTAGGTATCGGAGGAGAGAAAAAAATAAAAATAGCTTTAAAAATATATATCTTAAAAAAAAAGGAAAAATATTAAAAGATCAAACTCCCCTTCTCACATTTAACATATAAAAAAAAGATAATAGGTATTGTCGTATCCATATACTGTAACTCCGATCTATTACGTGCACCCGTGTGGAGGGGAAGAGTCCACAGAGAGGGCTCAGTGTACTACTTGTGTTTGGTTTATTGTCTCTCCAGCCTTAATTCACATTAGGACTAGCTGACTCCTACTCCAAAACTTAACATACAGGACTTTGCTGGTGTTCAGTATAGGTAGTAAAGAGAGAGGTAGGTATATCCAGTGTGAATGTAAAAGAAAGAGACAACGTGGCGCTCACTCCTGACACCTTTGTATAGCCATATATCGCCATTGTGATGACAAATGGTCAGTTACCAATACAGAAAGAAACAGCCCTGGTATCCAGAATATTTACTTGTAATAAAGCTACAAGAGTAAATGCACGGGTAGTACGTGTGCTCCGGGGACTACAACCCCACCTGCTGTATTCACTGCTGACACGGTTTATGAAGTTACCAGGGCAGGGGCGAGGATCCATTATTCTGCCGAGGGCCATTTTGATAGTTATAACCTCATTTGGGGGGGCGATACAAAATTATCATCAACCTTAAAAATTGCAGGCTATAACTGATCAAACATTTAAATAACCCACCCCTGATGTACTGACTGGAACTGCTTCTCCTGCTTGATCAGTACAAGCGCAGATGCACATTGCTAAATGCACTAGCACATCAGAAGCACATCTGGTCCGTGCTGTTTCCATCTGCAGCACATCAGGGCAGAAATGTCAGGGACGAGAGCTAAGACTGATATCAGTGAACAGTTTCTAATGGTTGCAATGAGCAGCGCATGCGCAGTAGCGCTACGGGAAGGTACAGCTGGAGCTGAATGTGCTTCTGCGCATGCGCTGGTCACCAAAGCTCCTGGCATTTGTCTGCTGACCCAGGACATCGAGCACAGGGCAAAATCAAATGATATCATGTCCAGCCCAACACTCTCCAGCTCTAGTCTAGGGAATTATTACCCAATTTCTTCATTCATGCCCTGAGCATGCTAACACCAATGCCTTTGTGATTCATAGGGCCGCCCTCTCCAAAAAGAGCAAACATATTGATGAAATGACAGCTTTAGGATTTATCAAGGCTTACCTCTTCTTCCTCTTCATCATCGTCAAGCAAACACTCACTGACTGCACTCGTCTTTTGTGGAAGAGATGCAGAGGTTGTGTTGGAGGCCATAAAGGACTGGAGTGATGCCTAATGAATTGCAGTTGAGGTTTCCCACCACAGAGTGGCAGTAGCTGCACGTCCTCCTTGACTTCATGCTGAGAACACAAGAATTGCAGGGTATGTTCACATGACATATTTGAAGGCAGACTTTGGCACGTAAATGCGCCCAAATCCCCCGCAAATACCGTATCATCAAAGCACTCATTGAGAGCGCGTATTCCCCAGCCCATACTGTGCGCCCGTAGAAAGAAGTGACAGGTTATAAATGTCCCTATTAGGTAGAAATAGAGCCCCTCTCTAGGTTGGTAGATACCATTGCTTAACAAAAGTATTCATGCTCCCTGAACTGTTCCTCATTTTTAAATGTAACAGCCACAAACAAATGTAATTTATTGATATTTATGTGATAGAGCAACACAAAATAACAAGTATTTGTGAAGTGTAAAGAAAATGATACCTGCTTTATCCAAATTTTGAACATTAAAAAACGAAAAAGTCTGGTGTTCATATGTGTTCAGTCCCCTGTACTCTGATAATAAAATGCAGTGTGACCAATTGCCTTTATAAGTCACCTAATTAGTAGACAGAGTACATCTGTATGTAATTTATTCTCAGTGTCACTACAGCTGATTTGTGAAGGCCTCGGAGGTTTGTTAGAGAACATTATTAAAAAAATGGCTCATAAAACCAGGAACATACCAGACGCTCGGGGAAATTTTAAAGGTTTTTGGGGGGGTTTTGGGGGAAATGCCAAAGCCTGAACATCTCACAGACAGTTTAATCCCTTTTTTCCCTAAAAGGAATAAGATGGGACAACTGCTAACCCAGCAAGCATTGCGTCCACCTTTAAAGACACCAGCAAGGAGGCACTAATAGAGAGGAGCCAAGAGGCTCAGGGTCACTCTGAAGGGGGCTGCAGAAATCCCCAGTACACAGAGCAATGGACGATCCCCCCCCCCCCCCCAAATATACAGAGTAATGGACAATCCCCCCGCCCCCCCCAAATTCAAGGAATGGACGATCCCCCCCCCTTCCAATACACAGAGTAATGGGGCGATCCCCCCGCTCCCCAAAAAAAAAGAGAATGGGCATCCCCCCCCCTCCCCAAATACACAAATAATGGGCGATCCCCCCGTCCCCCAAATAAAGAGTAATGGACAATCCCCCCGCTCCACCAAAAACAGAGAGCAATGGACGATCCCCCCGCTCTCCCCAAATCACAAGAAGGGCATACCCCCCCCTCCCCCAAAAACAGGAATGGACGATTCCCCCGCTCCCCCAAATAAAAGAGTAAAGGCAAACCCCCCCTCCCCAAAAAAAAAAAAAAGAATGGACGATCCCCCCCGCTCCCCCAAATACACAAAGTAATAGACGATCCCCCCCGCTCCCAAATCACAGAGTAAGGACGTCCCCCCCGCACCCCCCAAATCACAGAGTAATGGACGACCCCCCCCCTCCCAAATAAAAAAAGTAAAAGGACATCCCCCGCTCCCCCCAAAAAATACAGAGTAAAGGCAATCCCCCCCCCCCCAAAACGAGAGCAATGGCGATCCCCCCTTCCCAAATAACAAGTAATGGACGATCCCCCCCCTCCCCCAAAAACAGAGAGCAATGGACGATCCCCCCGCTCCCCAAATACACAAGTAATGGGCGTTTCCCCCCCCCGCCCCCCCCCAAATACACAAGGGGAATGGGGCAAACCCCCGCTCCCCAAAAAAAACCGGGAGAATGGACATCCCCCCGCTCCCCAAATAACAAGTAAAAGGGCGAAAACCCCCCGCTCCCCCAAATACACATAGTAATGGACGATCCCCCCCCCCCCCCCAAAAACCAAAGTAATGGGGCGATCCCCCCGCCCCCCCAAAAAACGAGTAATGGGGAAAACCCCCGCTCCCCAAAAACAGGGAAAAGGGCGATCCCCCCCTCCCCAAAAACCAGAGTAATGGAAAACCCCCCCCCCCCCCAAAAAAACGAGAATGGACGATCCCCCCCGCTCCCCCAAATACACAGAGTAATGGACAATCCCCCCGCTCCCCAAAAAACAGAGTATGGACGATCCCCCCGCTCTCCCAAATACACAGAGTAATGGACGATCCCCCCGCTCCCCAAAAACACAGAGTAATGGACGATCCCCCCGCTCCCCCAAATACACAGAGTAATGGACGATTCCCCCGCTCCCCAATACCCCAGTAATGGACGATCCCCCCGCTCCCCCAAATACACAGAGTAATGGACGATCCCCCCGCTCCCCCAAATACACAGAGTAATGGACGATCCCCCCGCTCCCCCAAATACACAGAGTAATGGACGATCCCCCCGCTCCCCCAAATACAGAGTAATGGACGATCCCCCCGCTCCCCCAAATACACAGAGTAATGGACGATCCCCCTACTCCACCCATAATGCAGAGTAATGGACGATCCCCCCGCTCCCCCAAATACACAGAGTAATGGACGATCCCCCCGCTCCCCCAAATACACAGAGTAATGGACGATCCCCCCGCTCCCCCAAATACACAGAGTAATGGACGATCCCCCCGCTCCACCAAAAACACAGAGTAATGGACGATCCCCCCGCTCCCCCCAAATACACATAGTAATGGACGATCCCCCCGCTCCCCCCAAATACACAGAGTAATGGACGATCCCCCCGCTCCACCAAAAACAGAGAGCAATGGACGATCCCCCCGCTCCCCCAAATACACAGAGTAATGGACGATCCCCCCCCGCTCTCCCCATTACACAGAGTAATGGACGATCCCCTCCGCTCTCTCCATTACACAGCGTAATGGACGATCCCCCCGCTCCCCCAAATACAGAGTATTGGACGATCCCCCCGCTCCCCAAATACACAGAGTAATGGACGATCCCCCCGCTCCCCAAATACACAGAGTAATGGACGATCCCCCCGCGCCCCCTAGTACACAGAGTAATGGACGATCCCCCCGCTCCCCCAAATACAGAGTAATGGACGATCCCCCCCGCTCCCCCAAATATACAGAGTAATGGACGATCCCCCCGCTCCTTCAAATACACAGAGTAATGGACGATCCCCCCGCTCCCCAAGATACAGATAATGGACGAATCCCCGCTCCCCATACAGAGGAATGGAGATCCATTACCGCTCCCCAAATACACGAGTATGGTCGATCCCCCGTGACCATAAAGCACAGAGTACATGGACGATCCCCGCTCTCTAGTACACAGAGTATGACGATCCCAGCTCCTAAATACACAGGTAATGGAGATCCCCCCGCTCCCCAATACAAGAGTAATGACGGATTTTACCCGCTCACCTCTAGTACAGAGTATATGGACGATCCACCGCTCCCTAAATATCACAAGGGGGAGTAATGGTACGATTCACACCCCGCTCGCCAAACGTTAGAGTATTGACGATCCCCGTCCCCAAATACACGAGTAATTGGGAAAGATCCCCCCCGCCCCAAATACAAGGGGTTTGGGGTCCCCCCCTCCCCCAAAATAACAGAGTAATGGCATCCCCCCCCTCCCCCAAAAAAAACCGAGTTTTTGGGCGATCCCCCCCCTCCTTTACAAGAGTAATGGAGATCCCCCCGCTCCCCCAATACAAAGAATAATGGACCATCCCCCCGCTCCCCCAAATACAGGTAATGGCGATCCCCCCCCTCCCCATACACGAGTAGGACTCCCCGCTCCCCAAATACACAGAGTAAAGGGGCTCCCCCGCTCCCCCAAAAAACAGAGAATGGCAAACCCCCCCCCCCCCAAACCGAGAATGGACGCCCCCGCTCCCCCAAATACAAGAGTAATGGACGATCCCCCCTCCCCAAATCACAGAATAATGGAGACCCCGCCCCCAAATAAACAGTTTTTGGCATCCCCCGCTCCCCCAAATAACAGTAAGGACGATCCCCCCCCCCCCCCCCTTTTATTTCTGTGTTTTCCCCCCCCCCCCCCCTCCCCTAAAAAAACAAGTAAAGGGCGTCCCCGCTCCCCCAAATAAAAGAGTAATGGCGATCCCCCCGCTCCCCAAATTTCACAGGTAAAGGACGATCCCCCCGGCCCCCTAAATATTTCAGAGTTTTTGGGCCGGATCCCGCGTTCCCCCAAATACACAGAGTTTAAAGGACGGGTCCCCCCCCCTCCCCCAAAAAACTGGTAATGGAAGATCCCCCGCTCCCCAAATTCAAAGAGTAATGGGGCGATCCCCCCCCTCCCCCCAAAAACAGTGTAATGGACGATCCCCGTCCCCCATAATATTTCAGGTAATGGGAGAAAGCCCCCGGTCCCCAAATAACAGAGTTTTTAATTTGGGCGATTTCTTTTTTCCTTTTTCAAAAAACTAATGTTTTTTTAATTAAAGCTTGCAAAGAGAATTTTAAATCTTTTTTACTGTTCTTCCTGGGGGGGATGGTGTAGGGCAACCACCCGGGGAATCCACACCGACATGCTGTTTCATTCCGAAGGGCGTAAACCCGGCTTTAGGCCCGCCCCAGGAAACCCTTTTATTGGAAAGTCGGTCATGTGTCCTCATGTGTGGGAGGAGCCCCGTTTTCCCCCGTTGTTCCCCCGGGAAAACCCGGAAATATTTTCTGAAAAGTCCAGTGATGTTTTGTTTGACTGCCCGCAGGGTGCGGGGTATTGTGTTGTGGGGTACAAACATTTGGGGGTTTGGGTGGAGAGTTGCAGCAGGCGGGTGTTTGTTCCCATAGCTTTGTTTTATTAAATTTTTAGACTGTATGCGGCCCGGGCTTTTGTGTAGTATTTTAGACTGTAAAGCCCGGGGAGGGCTGTGTTTTTGGTATTATAGACTGTAATTTCGGCCAAGGGGTGGGGTTTGGGATTATAGGGCTGTATGCGGGCAGGGTGTGGTTAAATATTATAGACTGTATGCGGCAAAGGGGTGTTGTGTTGGGAAATTTTGCTGTATCGGCAGAGTGTGTGTGTATTTTGGTTTTATGCGGGAAAGGGCTGTGGTTTTAGTTTATGACTGTTTTTCGGCAGGGCTTTTTTGTAGTTTTAAAGATGGATGGGACGGGCTTGTTGTAAATTTTATAGACTGTTTTTGCGGCGGGGGCCCGTGGTTTTGTTTTAAGGGTGTTGCGGCAGGGGGTGTTTTGTAGTATTAAATTAATGTATGGGCCGGGCAGGGCGGGGTGTAGTATTTGGGCTGTTATCGGCAGGGCTGGTTGTGGGTTTTTTTAGCTGTATGCGGCAAAGGGTTTTTGTTAGTAATTTTGACTGTTTGCGGCAGGGATGTGTGTGTAGTATTATAGACTGTTTTCGGCCGGGCTGTGTGTAGTATTATAACTTACGGCGGGGTTTTGTGGGGTTTTGTTTTTAAGGGGCCGTATCCTTTAAGGGCTGTGTGTGGTTTTATAGATGTTTGGGGGCAAAGGCTTTTGGGTGGATTATAGACATGCGGCAGGGCCCGTGGTTGTATTATAAGGGCTGTATCCGGGCTGGTGGGTGTTTGTAAAAATAGGCTGTATGCTTGGGTGGGAAAGTGTTTTGGTATTTTTGATGTTGCGGGGGGGCTTTTTGTGTTTGTTTTTTTTTTTGACCCATGGGCAGGGTTTTTGTGTGGATTTTTTGACTGTATCCCGCGGGTTTTGGTGGGTTTTTTAGGGTGTATTTTCGGCAGGGCTTTTTGGTGTATTATTTACTGTTTTGCGGCCCCAAAGCCCGTGTTTTATATTTTTAGATGTTATGCGGGAAATGGCCTTGTGTGGGGGAGTATTATTGACTTTTTGCGGGGGGCTTGGGGTGGGAGTATTATTTGACTGTTTGGGGGGGCTGTGTGTAGTTTTTATAAAATTGGGATGCGGCAGGGTGTGTGTTGTTTAATTTTAGTTTTTATGCGGAAAGGGGTTTTTGTGTAGATTTAGGGCGGTTATGCGGCAGGGCTGTGTGTAGTATTATAGACTGTATGCGGCAGGGTTGTGTGGGGTAGATTTTAAGGGCTTTCGGGGAGGGCCCCGTGTGTGGGGGTTTTTTTAGCTGATGCGGGAGAGCTGTTTTGTGTTGTATAGGGCTATGCAAAGGCGGCTTGTGTGTTTTATTTTTGGGCTGTATGCGGCAGGGCTGTGTGTGTTATTATAGACTATGCGGCAGGGCTGTGTGTTGTTTTATAGATTTAGCGGGCACAGTGTGTGTTTTTTTTTATAGGGTTTTTTGGGCAAGCTGTGTGTAAATATTATTGAAAGTATGCGGCAGGGTGGCTGTGTGTGATTATTTGATTGTATGCGGCAGGGTTGTGTGTAGTATTATAGACTGTATGCGGCAGGGTTGTGTGTAGTATTATAGGAAAAATTTTTGGGGGCAGGGGTTTTTGTGTTTGTTTTAAAAAAATTTTATGCCGGGCAGGGGGTTTGTGTTGTGTTATTATAGACTGGGTTTGGGGGCAGGGTTGGGGTGTAGGTTTTATAGAATTTTATTTGGGGAGGGTTGTGGGGGGGTATTTTAGACGGTTGAGGCAGGGCTGTGTGTGTTTTTATAGGAAATGTAGCGGCAAAAGGGGTTTTTTGGGTGTATTATAAAACGGGATGCCGGGAGGGGGTGTGTGTATTATGACTAAAGCGGAGGGCCCGTGTGTATTATAGCTTTGCGGGGAGGGTGGGGGGTGGGAAAATTTTAGACTGTATGCCGGCCCGGTGTGTGTTTTATTATTGAATATATGGGGGGGGCGGTGGGGTAAATTTTAAAATGTAAAGCCCGGGAGGGGTGGGTTGTATTTTGACTGTTTGCGGGGAGGGGGTGTGAATTAAAAAGGGTTTTATGCGGCAGGCAGGTGTTGGGTTTTGGTTATTATAAAATAAAGCGTTTAGGGGGATGTGTTGTATAGCTTTTATGCGGGAGAGCTGTTTGGTTTTTAGATTATTGCTTTGGGGGCTGGTGTAGTTTTTAGACTTTTGCGGCAGGGATGTGTGTTGTATAGACTGTATGCGGGGAGGGCTGTGTGTAGTATAGAAAGTAAAGGGAGGGGGGGCTTTTGTGTAAATTTTTATAGGGCTGTATCGGGAGGGTGTGTGTGGGATTTTGACTGTATGCCCGGGAAAGGGGTGTGTGTGGGATTTTAGCTGTATGCGGCAGGGGTGTGTGGGGGTTTTTTTAGGCGGTATGCGGCAGGTGTGTTGGTATTATTGAAGTATGCGGAGGGGTGTGTGTGGTATTTTTAGAAAGTAGGGCGGGGGTGGGTTTGGGGTTTGTTGTAGCGGCAGGGGCTGTGTGTAGTTTTTAGGGAAAATGCGGCCGGGTGGGGGTGTGGGAATATAGGATGTTTGCGGCAGGGCCCGTGCGTTGGTATTATTTTGGGGCTGTTTTTGGAAGGGTGTTTTCCCTGGTTTTATAAAAGGGCCCGTATGCGGCCAGGGCTTTTGCGTTGGGATTTAAAAGGGCTGTTGCGGCGGGCTGTGTGGGGGTTTATTTGACTGTATGCGGCAGGACTGTGTGTAGTATTATTTGGGGTGTATGCCGGCCCCCGGGTGTGTGTAGTATATTTTTGAGGGATGCGGCAAGGAAGGGGGTGGGTGTGGTTTAAGGTATTTATTTTGGACTGGGTTTGGGGGCGGGCCCGGGTGTGGTATTTTGGATGGGATACGGAGGGTGTGTGTGTTTTAACCTATGCGGGGAAAGGGTGTGTGTGTTTTATTGAATGTAAAGCGGCAGGGCGTGGTTTTGAGTATTTTTGATGTATTTCCGGCAGGGTTTGTGTTGTATTATAGGGCTGTATTTGGGGAGGGCTGTTTTTGTATTTTTTGACTGTATGCGGCAGGGGGCTTTTGTTTTTTGGGGGATTATAACTGTATGCGGGGGCTTTTGTTTGGTATTATAGCTGTATGCGGCGGGGTGTGTGTTTATTATCACTTTGCGGCAGGGCTGTGTGTAGTATTATACGCTGTTTGGGCAGGGCTGTGGTGGTTTTTTTGGGCTGTTTTACCCGGCCCGGGCTTGGGGGTTTTTATACAAATTAAGCCCGGGGGGGCTTGGGGTGGAAATATTATAGACTGTATGCGGCAGGGCTTTGTGTTTGTAATTTTTGACTGTAAAGCCCCGGGAGGGCTTTTGTGTTTGTTTTTAGAAATGTATGCGGCAGGGGCGGTTTTGTGTAGTTTTATAGACTGTATGCGGCAGGGCTGTGTTTTGTATTTTCGACCCGTATGCCCGGAGGGGGTTTTTGTGTATTATTCGACAGTATGCGGCAGGGGGTGTGTATTATTTGAAATATCGGCAGGGGGGGGTGTTTTTTAGTATTATAGACTGCATCCGGCAGGGCTGTGTGTGTCTTATAGGCGTATTGGGGGGCAGGGCTGTGTGTAGTTTTAAAAGCCCCTTTTGGGCAGGGTGTTTTGGGTTTTTGGGATTTTCCCGTTTGCGGAGGAAACTTTTTTGTAAGTATTATTTGGGCTGTATGCGGAGGGGTGTTTGTGGTCTTATAAGGGGCTGTATGCGGGGGGGTCGTGGTGGTCTTATAGGAAATGTATGCGCAGGGTTGTGTTTTGATTATTGACTAATTGGGGAGGGCTGTGTGTATTATTATAGGCTGTATGCGGCAAAGCTGTGTGTAGTGTTATAGGCTGTATGGGCAAAAACAGTGTTGGGATTATAGGCTGTATGCGGAAAGGGGGTGGTTTTAGTATTAAAGGCTGGGATGCGGCAGGGCTGTGTTTTGGTTTTTTAGATGTATGCGGAGGGCTGTGTGTTTATTATAGACTGTGTGCGGCGGGGGTGTGTGTAGTATTATGGGGCTGTATGCGGGCAAGGGGTGTGTTTTATTTTTTTAAAACTGTATGCGGCAGGGCTGTGTGTGGTTAAAATTTTGATGTATGCGGGCCCCGGGGTGTGTGGTGATCTTTTGAATTTTTTGCGGGCGGGCTGGTTGTATTTTAGACTATGGGGGGGGTGTGTGTATTATGACTATGCGGCAAAGGGGGTGGTTTGGGGTTTTTTATAGGACTATGCGGCAGGGGTTTTGTGTATTATGACTTTTAGCCCCCCGGGCTTGGGGGTGTATTATAGACTGTATGCGGCAGGGATGTGTGTAGTATTATAGGAACTATTTTGCGGACAGGGCTGTGGGGGGGTATTTAGCTGTATGCCGGAGGGTGTGTGTGTTTTTATTTGGCTGTATGCCCGGCAGGGCTGTGTTTGGGGAATTTTTGGCTGTTTGGGAGGGGGTTGTGTGTTGTATTATAGACTGTATCCTGCAGGGCTGTGTGTAGTATTTTTTGGACCCTTTTTTGGGCAGGACTGGTGTTTGGATTATGGGTGGATGAGGGGGGGGCGGTTTTGTTGGTTTTTTGGGGTGTATCCGAGAGCTGTTGGGGTGTTTTATTATAGAATGTATGCTGGCCGGGGGTTTTTTTTGTAGTATTTACACCTTGTATGCGGGAGAGCTTTTTTGTGTAAATAGACTGTATGCGGCAGAAAATGTGTTTGGGGGAGTATAGACTGGGATGCGGGGAGGGCTGTGTGTGTTGTTTTATAGACTGTATGCGGCAGGGCTGTGTGTGTATTATAGCTGATGCGGCAGGGGTTGTATTATGGCTGTTTGGGGAGGGGGCGTGTGTGTATTATAGACTATGCGGCAGGGCTGTGTGTGTATTATAGACTGTATGCGCCCCGGGCTTGTTTTGTAGTATTTTAAAAGGCTGGATGCCGGGGAGGGTGTGTGTGTTTTATAGTGTATGCGGGGTTAGGGCTGTGTGTGTATTTTGACTGGGATGGGGGGGGGCTGTGTTGTTGTTTTATAGACTGTATGCGGCAGGGCCCCTGTTGTATTATAGGGATGTAAAGCGGGGAGGGCGGGGTGTGTTTTTTAAAGACTATGCGGAAAGGGGTGTGTGTTAAATTTTAGACCCTTTCGGCAAAGGGGTTGTTGTAGTTTTTTAAAACTGTATGCGGCAGGGCTGTGTGTATTATTATAGACTGTATCCGGGGGGTGTGTGTAGATTATAGCTGTTAAAGGGGGCAGGGGGTGTGTGTTGTTTTAGACGTTTGGGGGCAAAAGGGTGTGTGTTGGGAAAAGTCTATGCGGCAGGGTGTGGTTTTATTATAGGCCTTTTTATGCCAGGGGCTGTGCGTGTATTTTAGACCCATGCGGAGGGTGGTGTATTTTAGAAAATATGGGAAGGGGTGTGTGTTTTACTTAAAAGGGCTGTTTTTGCCGGCAGGGTTGGGTGTGTATTATAGACTGTATGCGGGGGACTTGTGGTTTTTGAATGTTTTGCGGGAGGCTGTGTGTTTTAGTTATAGATGTATGGGAAGGATTTGGGGGTTTTAATTTTTTTTAGCTATTGCGGAAAGGGCTGTGTGTTTGTATTATTGATGTATGCGGGGGGCTGTGTGTAGTATTATAGACTTATTTCGGGGAAGGGCTTTTGGGGGGTATTATAGATTTTATGCGGCGGGCCCGTTGTGTAGTATTTTTAGACGGTTTTTCGGCAGGGCCCTTTTGTGTAGTTTAAAGGGCTTTTTGCGGCAGGGCTTGTGCCCTGTTTTTTTAGACGTATGCGGGAGGGCTGTGCGTTTTATTATAGGGCCCATGCGGGGAAGGGGGTGTTTTGTATTTTTAGACTATATTGCGGGAGGGGTGTGTGTGTAAAATTTTAGGGCTGTATGCGGGGAGGGGCTTTTGGTGTATTTAGACTGTAAAAGCCGGGAAAGGGCGGGGTGTATTTTAGGTGTTTGCGGGGCAGGACTGTTTTGGGTATTATTTGATGTTGCGGCAGGGCTGTTTTGTTTTTATTATAGACTTGCTGGGGAGGGGTGTGTGTAGTTTTTTTTAGACTGTATTTGGGGAGGGCTGTTTTGTGTATTATTTGATGTTGCGGCAGGGGATGTGTGTATTATAGGCTGTTTGCCGGAAAGGAAAGTGTTTTGTATTATAGACTGTAAAGCCCGGGAGGGGTTTGTGTGTTTTTTGTTTTATGCGGCGGGCTTGGGATTTAGTATTATGGGTGTTTTGCGGCAAAGGGGTGTGTTTGTATTATAGACTGTTTTGCGGGGGAGGGCTGGGGGTAGTATTATAGAAATGGGATGCGGCAGGGCTGGTGTAAATTTTTTAGCTGTATGCGGGAAAGGGGGTTTTGTTTTAGTAAAAAACTACTGGGGGCAGGGCCTGTGGGTTTTTAGATGTATGCGGCAGGGCGGGGCGGGGTATTTTAGACTATTTCCGGGGGGTGTGTGTTTTATAGGAAAAATATGCCGGGAGGGCTGTGTGTGTATTAGGGGTGTTTGCGGGGGGCTTTGTTGTTTTTAATTTGGGCTGTAGCGGCAGGGGGCTGTGTGTTTTTATAGGGCTGTAAAGCGGGAGGACTGTGTGTGGTATTATAGACTGTATGCGGCAGGACTGTGTGTTTTTTTTATTTGACATTTGCGGGCAGGGATGGGGTGTAGTATTATAGAAATGTATGCGGCAGGGGGTGTGTTTTGGTATTATTTGCTGTAAACCTGCAGGGCTTTTTGTGTAGTAAAAGACTGTTTTTGCGGCAGGGGCTGGGTGTAGTTTTTATAGAATGTATGCGGCAGGGGGGCTGTTTTTGTAGCATTTAGACTGTATGCGGGGAGGGGGGGGTTTTTTGTGCATTTTAGCGTATGCGGCAGGGCTGTGTGTAGTATTTTTGGACTATTTCGGCAGGGGGTGTGTTTTAGTGTGAGTTTTTTCGGGAGGGCTGTGTGTGTATTTTAGACTGTTATGCGGGGAGGGTTTTTGTTTGTGTATTATAGACTGTATGCGGCAGGGCTGTTTGTATTATTTTTTTGACTGCATTTCGGTGGGCTGTGTGTGTATTTTTAGACTGTATTCCCGCAGGGTGTGGGGTGTAAAAGGGCTGTTTCGGCGGGCTGTGTGTAGTATTATTTGGGCTGTATGGGCAGGGCTGTTTTGATTATAGACTATATGCGGGGAGGGCTGTTGTAGTTTTTTATAGACCCGTATGCGGGAGGGCTGTGTTTTGGGTTTTTGTTTTTTTTAATAAACTTGTTATGCGGCAAAGGGTTTTGGGGTGGGGGTTTTATAGACTGTATGCGGCCCGGGTGGTGTGGGTTTTATTAAGACTTTTATGGGCAGGGGCGGGGGTATTTTTTTGGCTGTATGCGGGGAGGGGTTTTGTGTAGTTTTTTTGACTGTATGCGGCAGGGCTGTGTGTAGGGATTTTAGATGTAAAGCGGTGGGGGTGTGTGTAGTTTTATAACTGTTTTGCGGAGGGCTGTTTTTGTGTATTAAAGCTGGGATTGGGAAGGCTGCGTTTTTAGTATTATTGGGCTTGTATGCGGCAGGGTTGGGGGTGTAGTATTTTTAGAAATGTAATTCGGGCAGGGGCCCGTGTGGGGTAGTTTTTGACCTGTATGCGGCGGGTGCTTTTGTAGTATTATAGGCTGTTTTCCGGGGAGGGTGTGTGTAGTTTATTTGACTGGGATGCCGGCCCGGGTTGTGTGTAGTATTATAGACTATGCGGCAGGGCTGTGTGTGTTTTATTTATAGACTGTATGCGGCGGGCGTGGGGGTATTTAGACTGTATTTCGGCAAGGGGGTTTTGTGTAGTATTATAGGCTTTTATGGGCAAAGGGTGTGTGTGTTATTAAGGGGGCTATGGGGGCAGGGTGTGTGTGTATTATAGACTTTGGGGGGGCAGGGCTTGGGGGTGTGTAATTTTAGACTAGGGCAGGGTTTGTGGTATTATTTGGGCTGTATGGGCAGGGGTTTTGTTAGTTTTATAGAAATGTAAAAACGGGGCAGGGCTTGTGTTAGTATTATAGGGCTGTATGCGGAAAAGCTTTTTGTATGGTATTTTTGACGTATGCGGCAGGGCTGGGTTTTGTATTAATTTGGCTGTAGCGGCAGGGCTGTGTGTGTATTATTGGGGTGTTGCGGGGAGGGGGTGTGTGTAGTATTTTTAAAATGTATCGGCTTTGGGAGTTTTTTGGTATTTTTTAGCTGTATGCGGCGGGCCGGGGGTGTGTGGTATTATTGGAAATTATGCGGCCCGAGCTGTGTGTTTGGGGATTTTTTACTGTATGGGCAGGGTGTGTTTTTGTATTTAGACTGTATGCCCCGGGAGAAACTGTGTGTGGTATTTTAGTGGGTTTTCGGGAGAGTGTGTGTAGTAATTTTTAGACTGTAAAGGGCAGGGTGTGGTGTATTTATTTGAATTTTTTGCGGGAGGGGTTTTTTTTGGGGGGTTTTAAAAATTTAAAAATTTTTGGGGGCCCGGGCTGTGTGTGTAGTTTTTGACTGTTTTGCGGAGGGCTGTGTGTTTTTTTATAGGACCCGGAAAGCGGCAGGGCGGGTGTGGGATTTTTAGGCTGTATGCGGGAGGGTTTTGTGTTAAATATTATAGGGTGTATGCGGGAAAGGGCTGTGTTTTTAGGGATTATTTTGGCTGTATTTCGGCCCGGGTGTTTTTTAGTATTATTAAAGTATCCCGCAGGGTTGGTTGTTTTGGTTTTTATTTTGGGCTGTTGGGCAGGGCTTTTTTTGTGTATTTTTGGGCGTATGGGGGCAGGGGGGTGTGTGTGGTATTTTAGGAATATATGCGGGGTGGGGTTTTGGGTTTTAGTATTATAGACTGTATGCGGCAGGGCTGTGTGTAGTATTATAGGCTGTATGCGGCAGGGCTGTGTGTATTATTATAGGCTGTATGCGGCAGGGCTGTGTTTTAGAAATTTTAGACCGTATGCGGAAGGGGTTTTGTCTAGTTTTATAGGCTTTTATTGCGGGGAGGGCCCCTTTTTCTTGTTTTTTTGGGCTGTTTTGGGGCAGGGGTGTGTTTTTATTTTTATTTTTTAAAAAACGTCATTGATTCCAGGGCGGGGTACATTCGGGGGGGTTAATTCATTACATAAGTTTAAAAACAGTAAAAGTGATCAGGGTTTAAAAAAAAAAATTGGGACGCAGGGGAAAAGAGGAACCCTACCTGCAAAGGCTTACCAAATTTCAAGAGCGGGAAAAAAAGACAGGAGGGGGGGGCAGAAGGGTTTTTGGAGGAAGTAGTGAAAAAGTTTAGTTTTTGGGGTTTTTGGGCAAAACCGTGAAGAAATGGGTTTTCAGTTTTTTTTTGAAGCTGGTTTAAAAATGGAGGAGAATTTGATTTTGTTGGGGCAGTGAGTTCCGAGTGTGGGTGAAAAACGGGGGGAAGTTTGGAGGGCGGTTGTTGTGAGGAGCTGAAAGAGGGGGGGGAGGGAGAGGGGGGAAGGTCCCCTTTTGAGGAGCGGAGAGTGCGTGGGGTGGGGATATTTTAAAAAAGGGGCCCATTTTATGGAAAGGGGGGAGGGGCATGGAGAGCCTTTTTTGGTCTGGTTAGTTGCTTGAAATGAATTGGTTTGGGGAAAGGGAAGCCGGAAGGGAAAGGGGTTTTGGCCCGAGGGGAGAGGCAAGGAGTAGCGAGGGAGGGGGAGAGGGGGGAAAACGGGGAGCAGAGTTTTTTGGAAAGGATTGGTGGGGGGCGAGGGGGGCTAGCTGGGAGGCCCAAAGAGTAGGGTTTTTGCAGTAAGTCTTGGCGGGAGATGACAAGGGAAAAGGACCGCATTTTTTTTTTGTGTCTTGTTGAAAGATGGCAGATGCCCAGAGATGTTTTTTCAGGTGGAGGCGGGCAGGTGAGGTGAGGTTTTGGATGTGTTTGGGTTTTAAAAAATAGAGGGAGGTTTTTGGATTTCCCCTAAACGCGGACTTGCTGGGACCGGTGAGGGGTTTTAGGCCGTTTACTGTTAAAAGAGAGATTCGGGGAGGTTTGAGTTGGATGGTGGAAAGATGATGGTTCTGTTTTTCCCCCAATTTTAGTTTTTTGGGGGAGGGGAGGGGAAGAGGGGGGGAAATGGACGACAGGGCAGTCAGGGATTCCGGGGGGGTGAGAAGTGACATTTTGGGCCGGAGGGGGTGTAGAGTTGGGTATTATCAGCAAAAAGGTTTGGGAATAAAGCCATGTGAGGCTTTGGCTGACCCGGGGGCCAAGGGGGTTTTTTAGAGAAAAATTTGTGGACCCCGGATAACCTTGGGGGGCATGACAAAAGAGAGGGGCCCGGGAGGGGGGTGGGAAAAAGGAATTTAAAAGGGCGCCCAAAATGGGGGGATAATGAGGTAGAGGAGATTCCAAAGGAAAAAAAGCCAAAAATCTGGGGATGCCCGAGGGAGGAGGGATTTGTTGCAGGAGGGAATGGTTTTAACGGTGTCAAAGGCAGAGGAAAGGTTTTAAAAGGAGGGGCACCGAGTTGGGGGATGAGGCTTTAGCGTTTTTTAGGTTTATTAGTGACCCTTGGTTTAGGGCGGGGTTTCGGTAGGTGGTGGGGGCGGGGGAAAACCCGATTTTAGTGGGTCAAAAAGAGGGTTGGAGGGAGGTGGGAGGACAGCTGGGAAAAATGACGTGCTGCTAGAGGAGTTTGGAAGCAAAAGGGAGCAGTGGGGTGGGCGTTTGTTGGACAGGGGAAAAGGGACTCAAAGGGTTTTTTTTTTTTAAAGGTTTTGGAAATGATAGTTGCATTTTTAAAGGGGGAAGGGGGATGCCAGGGGTTTTGTTTGGTTTGAGGAGATGGGTTTAAGCCTGGGGTGAAAAGAAACAAATGAGGTTGGGATGAGGTGGGTGGGCCCCGTGGGTCAAGGAAATACCGGTTTTGGTTTTAGGGGTTTAATTTGGACAGTAAGGGAGGAGAGCTTGTTTATGAAATGACCGGGGGGGAAACAAGTTTTAAAGGGGGAAAAAGGGAGGTTGCTTGGGGGTGGAGGGTTTGGGGGGGGGGCGGTGCTGGAAAACTTTCTTGATAGGTTTATTTTGGAGGAAAAAGAAAGGCAAAAGTCTTGTAAATGAGGGGGGGGGAAAGGGGGTGTTGGGGGACAGAGAAGGAGTTGAAGGTTTTTTTAAGGGGGGTGTGTATTATAGGACGGGAAGCGGAAGGATGTGTGTGTTTTTATTGACTGTATGTGGGGAGGAATGTGTTGTGATTATAGATGAAAGCTGCAGGGCTGTGTGTTGTATTATTTGGGGGAAAGTATTGGGGCAGGGCTGTGTTTATTTTTTAGCTGGTTTTTGCGGGGAGGGCTGTGTGTAGTTTTAAGGCGTATTTCGGCCCGGAGGGCTGTGTGTATTATAGGATTTATGCGGCAGGGCTGTGTGTATTATTCTAGGCTGTATGCGGCAGGGGTGGGGTGTGTAATTATATTTCTGTATTCGGCAGGGCTTTTGTTTTTGTATTTTTAGGGCTGTATCCCGCAGGGCTTTTGTGTGGTATTTTTAGATGTATTCGGAGGGGGGTGTTTGTGAAATTATAGACTAAGCGGCAGGGCTGTGGTAGTATTTTTAGGTGTTTGCGGCAGGGGGCTTTTTGTGTATTATAGGCTGTATGCGGCAGGGCTGTGTGTATTATAGGCTGTATGCGGCAGGGCTGTGTGTGTATTATAGACTGTATGCGGCAGGGGTTTTGGGGTATATTTTTAGATGTTTGCAGGGCTGGTGTGGGGTATTTTAACTGTATGCGGGCGGGGGTGTGTGTTTATTTAGACTATGCCGGGGAAAGGGGGTGTGTGTGGTATTATAGACGTATGTTGGGGGGGCCCGGGGGGGGTTTGGGGATTATAGGAACCCGTATGCGGCAGGCTGTGTGTAGTATTATAGACTGTATGCGGCAGAGCTGTGTGTAGTATTTTTTAGACTGTTTTGTGGCCCGGGCTGTGTTTTAAATATTATAAAGGGTGAAAGCCCGGGAGGGCTGCGTTTTTATTTTAGATTTCATGCGGCAGGGCTGTGCGTGTATTATAGACTATGCGGCCCCGGGCGTGGTTTGTATTTTGATGTATCCGGCGGGGCTGTTTTGTGGTATTTTGGGCTGTATGCGGCCATGGCTTTTTTGTGTTTATTATAGAATGTTTGCGGCAGGGCTGTGTGTATTATAGACTGTATGCGGCAGGGGTTTTGTGTAGTTTTTTGCCCGTATCCCGCAGGGCTATGTGTGGTATTTTTAGACTGTTGCGGCAGGGGCATTTTGTGTTGTATTATGAATGTATGCGGGAGGGCTGTGTGTAGGGGAGTTTTTAGGCTTTATGCGGGCCGGGTGTGTGTGTTTTTTAGGGCTGTATGCGGGGGGGCTGTGTAGTTTTATAGGCTTTTTATGTGGAGGGGTGTGGTAGTATAGACTGTTGCGTCAGGGGGTTTGCGTTTATAGCTATGCGGCAGGGCTGTTTTTTGTATTATAGGGCTGTATGCGGAAAGGGCCCGTGTGTGTCTTATAGGGCTGTATGCGGCAGGGCTTTTTGTGTTATTAAATTGGGCTGTATGGGGCGGGTGTTTTGTAGTATTTTTACTGTTGCCCGGCCGGACTGTGTGTGTATTACCCCTGTATGGGCGGGGGGTGTTTTGTTGTATTATTGAAAGGGTATGCCCGGCCGAGTGTGTGTAGTTTTTATAGACTGGGATGCGGGGAGGGGTGTGTGGGAGTATTATTTGTTGGTATTTCCAAGGGCTGGGTGTGGTTTTTTAGACTTTTATTTGGCAGGGTGTGTGAGTTTATTTGACTTTATGCCACAGGGTTGGGGTGTAGTATTTAGGGGTGTATGCGGCAAGGGTGGGTTTTTGTTAAATATTATAGAATGTTGCCGGGCAGAGCGTGTTGTAGTATTATAGTTGTATGCGGGAGAGAAAATGTTTTTTAGTATTATAGACTGTTTTGCCCCGGGGTGTGTGAGTATTATAGGCTGGGATTTCGGCGGGCTGGGGTGTTTTGTATTATTGACTGTTAAAGCCCACAGGGGGTTGTGTGTAGTTTTTAGGCTGTATGCGGGGAAGGCTGCGTTTTGTTTTTACCAAATGTAGAGGCAGGCTTGTGTTTTTATTATAGGACTGTATGGGGGGGTGGCAGAGATGTGTGTATTATTATAGACTGTATGCGGCAGAGCGGGGTGTAAATATTAAAGACTTTTGCGGCAGAGTGGGGTAGTTTTTTTTTAAAAGGGCTATATGGGCGGGGGTGTAGATTTTAGACTGTTTGCGGAAAGGGGTGTGTGTAGTATTTTAGGGCTGTTATGCGGGAGGACTTTTTTGTTTGTTTTATTTGGGCTGGGATGCGGCCCGAGCGGGTGTTGTATTATTGATGTATGCGGGATGGGGGTTGTGTGTTGTAAAAAGACTATTTTGGGGAGGCTGTGTGTGTAGTATAGACTGTTGGGGCGGGTTTGTTGTTGGGATTATAAATGTATGCGGCGGGGGTTGTGTATTTTAGGCTGTTGTGGCAGGGGTGTTTTTGTGTTTTTAGACTGTATGCGGCAGGGCTGTTTGTTTTATATAGATGTATACGGAGGGAGTGTTTTGGAAATTTTAGGAAATGTATGGGGCAAAGGGGTGTGTGTGGTATTTAAGAAGGGTTTTCAAACCGGGCTTTTGTGTAGATAGGACTGTATTTCGGCAGGGCTTTTGTGTAGTATTATAGACTGTATGCGGCAGGGCTGTGTGTGGTATTATAGACTGTATGCGGCAGGGCTGTGTGTGGTATTATAGACTGTATGCGGCAGGGCTGTGTAGTATTATAGACTGTATGCGGCAGGGCTGTGTGTGTATTATAGACTGTATGCGGCAGGGCTGTTTTTAGGTATTATGGAAATGTCTGCGGCAGGCTGTGTTTTAGGGAATATAGACTGTATTGGGGGGCTTGGGGTGTGTTTAGTATTATAGATGTATGGGGGGGCGGGGGTGTGTGTGGTTTTTATTTGGGTTTTTATTTTGGGGGGGGTGTTTTGGGAGTATTATAGACTGTATGCGGCAGGGCTGTGTGTAGTATTATAGACTGTATGCGGCAGGGCTGTGTGTAGTATTATAGACTGTATGCGGCAGGGCTGTGTGTAGTATTATAGACTGTATGCGGCAGGGCTGTGTGTGGTATTATAGACTGTATGCGGCAGGGCTGTGTGTAGTATTATAGACTGTATGGGGGCAGGTGTGTGTAGGAATTTTTAAGGGTGTTGCGGGGAAAGCTGTGTTAGTTTATAGCTGTATGCGGGCCCGGGCTGTGTGTAGTATTATAGGCTGTATGGGAAGGGGGGTGTGTTTTAGTTTTATTTGCTGTATGCGGCAGGAAATTTTGTTTGGGTTTTTATAGACTGTATGCGGCTGGGCTGTGTGTGTATTATAGACTGTATGCGGCAGGGCTGTGTGTGTAGTATTATAATTAAACGGCAGGGGGTGGGTGGGAGTATTATAGGGCTGTATGCCCGGGAGGGCTGGGGTGTATTTTATAGATGTATGCGGGGAGGGCTGTGTTTTAGTATTAAAGGGGTGTATGCGGGGAAAGTGTGTGTAGTTTTATTTGGGCTGTTTTGGGCAGGGTGTGGTTTTTGTGTAAATTTTAAAGGCTGTATGCGGGAGGGCTTTTTGTGTTTTGTATTTTTTGGGGTGTTATGCGGAGGGTCTGTGTGTAGTTTTTAAGACTTTGCGGCAGGGAAATTTTTGTTGTTAAATAGAATGTTTTTTCGCCCGAGGGTTGGGGGTTTGTTTTTGATAGACTGGTTTTGCGGGACAGGGGGCCCGTTTGGGGGGTTTTGGGTATTTTAACTGTATGCGGGAGGGCTTTTTTGTTTGTTTGTTAATTTATAGGGGCTGTATGCCCCAGGGCTGTGTTTTAAATATTTTGACTGTATCGGAGGGAGGTGTTGTTTTAAATTTTATAGCTGTATGGGGGGCTGGCTGTGTGGGTTTTTTTTAAATTTTTATAGTTGGTTGAGGGGAGGGGCCCTTTGGTTTTGGGGGGGTGTAAGTATAGACTGTTTTGGGGCAGGGTTTTTGGTTGTTTTTGGTATTTTTTAGGCTGTATGCGGGGGAGGGTTAAAATTTTGTTTTTGTATTTTACACTGTTTGCGGGAAGGGCCCGTTTTGTTTTTTTATTGGTTGGGGTTTCGGGGAAGGGGGCTGTGTGTGTATTTTGAGACTTTTGCGGGGGGGGGCTGTGTGTAGTTTTTTAGGGCTGTATGGCGGGTGGTGTGTGTTTTAAGCTGTAAAACAAACGGGTGGTTTTGGTTTTTAGATGTATTTCGGCCCGAGCTTTTGGGGTAGTTTTTATAGCGGTTTTGCGGGGAAGGGCTGTGTGTGTTTTTTATAGAATTTTATGCGGAAAAGGGGTTTTGGGGGTGTTGTTAAAAAAAACTGTATGCGGCCCCGGGGGTTTTTTGGTGTAGTATTTTTGAATTTTGCGGGGAAGGGTTTTTTTTTGTGTTTGTTTTTATAGATGGGATGCCCGGGTGGGGATGGTGGTGGGGGTTTAATTTTACTGTTCGGGGGGCTGGGTTGTGTGGTATTTTTGCTGTATGCGCAGGGGGTGTGTGGTATTATTTGGGGCTGATGGTTTTTTTGTTGGCCCTTTTTTTAAATTTCACGGGACTTTTTTTTACCCTAAAAAAAAAATTCCAAACCCTTTTTTTAAATTTTTTAAAATTTGTTTCGTGGGCCCCATTTGTTTTTCACCAAAAAAAAAACTTTTTTTTTACTTTAAAAAACTTCCGGGCGGGCCCTTTGGGGGGGGAATTTTTTTGTGGGTGAAATGGGCTTGAAAGGGCCCTTTTAAGGGGGGTAAGGGCCCAAATTTGAAAAACGGTCTAGGTCTAAAAACTCTCTTTTTTTGCCCATAGGAAAACCCAATTTTAGGGGCGCCCCTTTATTTTTCCCAAAGGGACTTTTTATGAAAAAGAAAGGGGCACCCCTTTGGGTTTTATGGGCAAAAAATTTTTTTAGAACCCAGCAATTTTCATTTTAAAGGGGGCCCTAAAATTTGTTTGGGTATGGGCTTTTAGTCTGTGGGGAAAAATCTCTGGGTCTTTGTTTTGTCAAAAACGCAGTTAAAAAATTTTAGGTTTTATCTGGGTTTTGTTGCAAATTTTTTTGTTGGGTGTTTACCCCATTTTTGGTCAGCCTGGACAAAGGTTAGGGGCCCGTTTTTGCCTTTTTGGTTTTTCTCCCGTTGCTTGATTTTCTTTTTGTGGGGGGCTGCAATTGTTTTTTTTAAATCTTGGGGTGGGAAATGATTCCCCCGAGAGGTTTTTCCCCGGGTTCCCCTGCAAAACAAACCCTTGGGGGTTTGCCACAGAAATTTTTAATCCAAGTATTTTGAAATTTCTTTTTGGGGAATAGCTGGTCCCAAAAAGGTTTTAAAATTAAAAGAGACCCCTTTTATAGGTACAATCGACTTTTTTTTTGCAAATACTTTTAGAATGGTAGGTTCCCCAGAGCTGTTGTCCCCCCTTTAAAAAATTCTAAAGTTTCCAGGAAATTTAATTCAGTGCCCAAAAATTTGGGGCCCAGTTGGGTTTTTTCCCCGTGCATTTTTAAAGGGGAAAAACAACAGAAAAAAACCGGTTTCATTTTTCCCACAAAAAAGTTAAGGATTTTTTGACCTTTTTTGGTTTTAAAAATTTTTGGTTTAAACTTACGTTTATTGAAAAGGTTTTTTTTAAAAAAATAAAAAGAAAAACCATCTCTTTTTAAAAATTTTTGAATGACAAAAGTTTCCCAAAGTTTTTTTGTTCCTTTTTTTCACAAATTTGGTGGGTCTTTTAAAAAAGGGGGCCTAGTGGAAAAATTTTTTCAACAGCTTTTTTTTGATCCGGGAAAAACCCCCCAATAAATTTTTCAAATTTTTTGAAATTTGGGATTTGAAAAAAGTTTCTCCTCCTAAAATTTTTTATTTTTTGACATTCCCAAAAAGGGGAAAAAGATTAAAAAACCCTTTTAATTTATAAATGGGGGGACCTTCCCATTGTGGGCTTTAAAGCTTTTTGGGTGTCTTAAACTGGGAATGGCCAATTTAAAAACCCCGAGAGTTTTTCACAGAGGGTCATCAAGGGGTTGCTGGGGAAAGATTTAAAAGAGACTGGAAGAGGCACGGGAAAGGCAAAAAAAAATCGGGGGACGTCCCTTTTTTGGTTTAAAAACCCCAAAACTGATAACCGCTTCATTGTAAAACCAATTTCCCCGCAAGGGGGTTTTAAAGGTTTTTTCAAAAACCAAATTTTAAAAGGATTTTAAGGAAGGTGAGGGGAAAACTGTTCATATTTTTGAAACCCTTTGTAACTTTTAAAACAGCGTCTTTTTAGTGCAAGTAAATGGCAAAGGGAAAAATTTACCTTTGGGTGATGAAATAGCTTTCTAGCTTGGGTTTGGGAAAACCAAAATTTTTTTCCCCGCTCGAAGTTTTATTTGGGCTTTTTGGAACCCCGAATTAACACTTTAAGACCACTGCTTCCTTTTGTTCCGCGTAGATGCTCTTGTCCAAAGCAAAAAAAAAATTTTATTTCCGGTGTTTTTTTTGGTTCAGGGGTCTTGTACGCAGGCCTTTTTTTGGTTTTGGAAAACCCCCCCCGGGGGTTTCAGATGATTTGATGGTTACATTTGGGGCCCCTCACCCCCCTTTTAAAGTGCTTTTGAGTTGTGTTGGGTTTAAATGAAGCAGTCCACGTGTGTGATGTAAAAAAAAAAGGGCGGCCCCTTCTTTTTCCTTTCCCCAAAGACTTTCCAGTTTCCCTTGTTTATTTGTTGAACCCCGTGATGAACCCCTTTTTGGGGACCTTAAAAATTTTTTTTGTGGTTTTTCCCGTCGGGCTCCGGGTTGATTGAACCCCGCAATGGCAAAAGGGCTGTTTAAATTTCCCATATAAATTTTCACTTAAAGGGAAATTTGGGGGATTCGGGATAAAAAATCTGTTTTGAATTTTTTTTTTAAGTTTTTTGAAATCAGCAAGTTGGGGTAAAAAAGTTAAATGGATTTAAAGGGTTTAAAATTTATTGAGTGAAATTTTTAAAAAATAAATTCAAGAAAATGTTTTGTTCACCCTGAAATTTTAACCAAAAGTAAATTTTCCCCTTAAATCACAAAAAAGTTTGGGAAATGTATGGTGTATTTGGGTTTCCCTTTACATAAGTGGCAATATGTGTGGCTTTTCTGGAATTTTTTGTAATGCCAGGCCCTTTTGGGAGGTCGTGGTGGCTTTTTAAAGCTTTTTTACTTAAAGGGGGCACCAGGGGTTGTGGTTACTGCCCGAGTGTGGAAGGGAACAAGAGCCCGGAAAAAGGGAAGGGTTTGGGTTTTCCCCCCCCGGTTGTGGGGGAAAACCCGAACCAGTTGGTAAAAGGGGCAAAGTGTGGATGCATGATGGTTTAGGGTTAGGCCCCGGCCCAAAATTGTAGAAAAGAGAGTCTATGTGCCCTTTTTGGTAGTGGCTAAAATGGCCCAGGATT
Source organism: Phyllomedusa bahiana (assembly GCA_025379985.1). Lineage (NCBI taxonomy): Eukaryota > Metazoa > Chordata > Amphibia > Anura > Hylidae > Phyllomedusa > Phyllomedusa bahiana. The sequence goes on from JAODAL010002840.1 coordinate 57,718, forward strand.
TTTTTTTTTGTTTGTTTTTTTGTACCTATCTGCCTGGAAATAAGATGGTTGAGGCCCGAGTTTGAAAAGACCCGCCCTGTGTTTTGAGTGCCATAAAAAGTTTTACCCCAAAAGGTTTTAAATTAAATCCTGAAAAGTCCAAGAAGGTGGCTGGACGTGAGTCCCTGCCTACAGTCTGTGTGTTTGCAGGAAAAACCCGGAAAATATTCCCGTGTTTTAAACCAAAAAAATAGGAAGGTTGATACCAGTGAATCAGTTCCCCAATTTGGGGCGAGAACAAACTAGAAAAAATATAAAATTTTTGCAGATTTGGCCAAAAAATTTGAAAAAAGGGGATAAAGAAAAAAAAAAAAAAAAAAATTTTATTCTTTATGGGCCAACATTTTAAATTCTCTTTTCGGGTCCTTTTTCAAACTTTTTTTTTACTTGAATAAGGCCATATAATTTGGTCAAAAATAATTTCACTTTTTTTGTTTTGTCCTGGGCTATGGATTTTTTATTTGTTTTAAGTTTTGTTAAAAAATTTTTTAACTTGAATTTTTTTGTCATTGATCAGCAGGCTTTTGTCCCCCTTCGCTGGGAAAAAAACACAAGAAGCGGATAAGCTGGGGAAAAACCATATTTAAGGGTTTCACAGCATGATTGGTTTTTGGCCAATACTGGGTTTTTGTGGTTTTTCTTTAATATTTTATATTTAAATGATTTTCAACTCAAAAATTTTTAAGAAGAATTTTGCTCCCCCTTAATATCTAAAACTGCAGCACCCTCCCCTTGCAGGGGAAAATCCTTTAAGCGAGAAGAAAAAAAAATAATTTCTGAATCATTGGTGTTATATGGGAAATGTAAAAAAAGGGGGCTATGATTGCCCAATTTTTTTCGAAATGTTCCTTTAATAAGGGGGGGCTACATGCAAAAGGGCAGTCCCGGCCCTACCCTTTTGTTGTTTTTGTGTGTGTGTTGGGGTTTTAATATATATATTTATTTAATATATATATATATATAAAATATATATTTTATATTTTCATCTTTGAATTTCGTTTTGTCCCTAGCAAAAAGGTTTTTGTTTGTTTTAAAAATAGCGGGGGAAACGTAGATTTATATATATATAACAAACCGCTATATAAAATTTTTAGATATGGAGTTTTTTGTGTTGTATATTATTTTTTATATTTTTTTTTGTGTTTTGCTTCTTTTGTTTGAGGGCCCAAAATTTTGGGGGTTTTTTTTTAACAAATTTTTGGGAACAAATTTGGTTTAAACCAAAAAAAAAAAAGCAATTTTTTCAAATTTTTTTTGGTTTCCTTGGTTCAAAATGCAGAATAAAATAATAAAAAAAAAAAAACGTTCTTAAAAATTATATTTTATTATTAGCTTAAAGAAAAAAGGGTTAAATCCTGGCATGCAAAAAACCCTTATTTGTTGATTTTTCTATTCATGAAAGCGGAAAAGTTTTTTTCCCAAAGCTTTTTTCTGCTTTTTCAGTAAAATAATATTTTCTGACATTGTATCTGATCCCCCGCTCCAACAAATCTCAGATTGTGCCCTTTTCTTGTTTTTCAAGAATCTTACCTAAACCTCTACGATGTCTTAAAGGTTTTTAGTCATTTCCTTTTTCCCCAAGCTTTTACGAATAAACTTTAAATTTCCCCCATTTTTTAAAAATTTATTTTAAAGCGCCATTAATTCCAGGGCGATGAGCATTGAAGGAGGGTTACATACATAAGACCAAACAAAATACAATGGCAACACTAATTGACTAAATAACTGGAAAAGATTTTTAAAAAAAGGGGCCAGACATTTTTTTTTGGGTGTTTTAAAAGGCAGCATAGTCCCTTGTAAAATTTTACCCTAAAAATGAAGATTATGTGTTTTCAGGCTGCTTTTGAAAACCATTTAGGGGGGAGGGAAATTTTTGAGGTGTTGTAGTGGGAGTTTGGGGGGATGCACGGAGAAGTTTTTGGAGACAATTGTTCGAGGAGGCTGACACAGGAGAGCAGAGAAGATGGTCCTGTGAGGAGGCAGAGATTTGCATGGAGGGGAGTTATTGGCAGATTAGGCAGAGATGTCATAGGAGGGGAGAGGTTATGAAGCAGCCTTGTAGGTTATGATTAGAGATCTAAAACTGTATTGCTGGGAAATGGGTAGCATTGTAGGGTATTGGCAGAGGGGAGATACAGAGGAGTAGCGAGGAGAGAGGTGGATCAGATGTGCAGCAGAGTAAAGGATGGATTGAAGGGGAGCAAGAGTGCTAGATAGGATGCTACAGAGATGCTCCTATATCTACGCCCCTGCTTGCAAGCTGTCCTCATCTTTTCAGTTAGCCTTTGAAAGGAGTGAAGTATTTTAGCCTCTCAATTTTTTTTGTCACTCTTAGAGCCAAATTTTCTTCACTAAATTGTTCCATGTATCCAGTTTACTGTTATGGATGGTAATTACAGCTTTTCCTCACTTTTGTATAGGTATAAAAGTTAACTAGAACATCTCCCATTGACTTTAATGGGGTTCGAGTTCTAGTTCTAATAGAACCTCGAACAGAACACACTAAAGTTTGAGGTTCTAATCGAACTAGAACTTTTTACTGCTCGCTCATCTCTACACATAATGAATGTGGTGTAAAGTATGTATGCCAGTATTCTGAGGCAATTACCTTAATAAATGTGTCCAAATATTCAAGATAGGCTTTCACTCAAGCTTTATACAGAATTCATTCTTACTAGTAGTAACAGTGATGCCTCCCAGGGAATCAAATCATAGCCTCCCATGTGATAGATGGGGATATTTACAACTATACTGATGAGGAATTGCTATACATTATAGTTTAACTTTATAAGCCATGTTATTATAAATGTGACAATCACAAATTTTCCCATTAACCTCTTAAAGTAAATTTGAAGTAAACTTATGACATAATGTCGCTAACAGGCTATGTAGCAGGACCGTTTCTCACTCTGGCACCCCTGTGGCAAGATTGCAGGATGCCGATCGGTTAATATGACGGTTGGAAGCCTTGTGAAGGCTTCCATCGCTGCCATGTTTCCCGTTGTACTGCTTCCTGCCTTAGGCAATCACGCTCCCTAGTGGTTAAAGTGAAAAAAGTTTTAAAAGTGTAAATAAGAATGTAAAAAAAAAAATTAAAAGAAAAAAGGTAGACATAATTGGTATTGCTGTGTCCCTAAAAGTCCAATCTATTAAAATCTAGAAGAAAAAATTCCAAACCCCAAAATTGTATTTTTAGGTCATTTGACATCCCTTTAAAATTGGAAAAAAGTGATCAAAAAAATTGGTACCTTTAAAATGATACCAACAAAAAAAGCACACTTCAGCCAACAAAAAAATGCATCCTCACTCAGGTCCATAGGTGGAAGTACAAAAAAGTTATTGGTCGGAGAAAATAAAGACATTGTGATGCTCTGGGAAATATTCTGCTGTGAAACCTTGGTGCTGGCATTCATGTAGATCAAGCATGTCAAACTTAAAAGCTAATCGTGTATATCAGAAAGGCACACCAACTAGAAAAGGCTTCAAAATGGTGCAAGTCAAAGGTAGGATATGGATCCTCTGTAAGTATAATAGCAAAATTGACTGCACACAAAGAGAGAATTTCTGATGCAAAAAAGTGTTTATTTATATGAATCCACCAAATTCCCCCAACAAATGTAAGAAAATTTAGTAGGTGACTCAGCACATGGTTCCCAAGCGATCAAAGGAACCATAACCATAAAGATGATTAACCCTCTTCCCGTCTATAGTGGAGTATGCGATAAGCCCTTGCTGGGAAGTGACTTCCCGCAATATGGACGTATCCTATACGCCCTGGCGACGCGCGCGGCTTGCGGGCGAGCCACGCCGCCGATCGAACATGGGACAGACGGTATAGTACCGCGGCCGCATGCCGTATCACCCCCGGCCGGAGTGGGCTCCGGCCGCGGAGTGATTTACACTCGCTTCATTAACGCACGCCTGTCATTGGCTGGCGATAATAAAACGATGGCAGGAGGAATGAGCTCCTCCTGCTGCTTGTCCCGTCGGCTGCGCACTGTAGTGCGGCATCGATGGTCCTCTCTGATGCCCTCGGGAGTGAAGGCACTTCCAGGGGTATCAGTGTCGTACACCATGCCCGCCAATGCATTGTGGGCAATGGTGAAGGCGTTGTCATGTAGCGACAGTAACAGTGACTGATTACTGTGCACTGGTCTGCATTCTAACAGTCAAATTGATGTTTGCTGTTAGAAGATAAAGTGAAAAAAAAGTGATAAAAGTAAAAATAAATGTCAAACTGGAAAAAAAGTCAAAATCATAAACACAAAAAATATAAATAAAAACACGTTACACCGCCCTTTCCCCTTTACAAACGCCAATAGCCCCAAAAAGATCAAAAAATAAAGTACCATATTTTGGTATTCGCCAGTGCGTAACGACCCTCCCACCCGATATAATATCTGTCATTACTTTAATTAATGTCGGGTGAACGCCGTAAAAAAACAAAACAAAAAACAGTCACAGAATTGCTATTTTTGTACATCTGCAGCAACATAAAATGGAGAATAAAAAGCGATCAAAAAATCATATAGACGCCAAAGTTATTCCAATTAAAATTTGCCAGTTCATCCCGCAAAAAAAAGTCCCTACTCGTCTCTGTACTACGCGAAAAATAAGTAAGTTTGGCTATCAGAGGATCTGACGGGATGCTTAAATTATTATTTAACACATAAAAGTCACATTTTTTTTTTTTTTTATGAAGTGGCTTCAAAATTTAAAAAAGATCTATTTAAATACGGGTTTCTCGTCAGTAATTGTACTCGACAAGAGAAGTAATGCTAATCTGGTCATGGATACGGCCATCGGTGAGCGCTCGTTAAAATAAAAATAAAAAACCTACTAGGAATGTGCAGTTTTTTCTTCACCCTGGCCTTCCATAAAATGGATTTTAAAACTGATTCAAAATTCTAGTCCCCCCAAAAAATTATACCAATTAAAAACGTCAACTCTTCCCGCAAAAAAAAAGCCCCTACACAGTCGTATACAGAAAATTAAAAAAAGGTTATGGCTCTCAAAACTTATGGCGATGCAAAAAAAAACGAGTTGTTCTTTTTGAATAAAGTGCTTTTTTATTGTGTAAAAGCAGTAAAATCATCTAAAAATATAATATTACAAATTGGGTATGCTGTGAATCGTTATCGACCTGATGAGTAATTCTATGTATGTTGTTTTACTGCCACGGTTGGGACCGCTGTTAAGAAATAAGAAAATAAATAAATCACTACCAGATATGCTGTTATTTTGTTCAAATGCCTCACAAATAACCTTAAAAAAGTGATAAGCAGGCATATGCCCCCATTATTATACTTATACATTTCACTATTACGGTACTAAGTAAAACAACGTCAACTCATCCAAATAAAAATAACATGCCCAGATTCCGACTGTATACAGAAAACTGAAAACGTTTATGGCTATCAGAAAGAACATAAACATAAAAACGCATATTTTTTTTATAAACCTATTTCTATTCGTGTAAAAGTAATTAAACATAAAAAAATATATAGAATTTCTATATCATTGCAATGGTTTATCCGACCCCCCATAGTAAAGATATCTCTGTCATTTATAACTGCACGGCAACGCTGTAAAATTGAAGCGCGGCGGGCCAAAAAACAATGGCGGAATTGCAGTTTTCCCCTCATTTTTCATTGCCCAATGCAAAAAACAACATACTTTGTAACACTGTTGCACCCAAAATGTACAAATTCTCCCTTGATGTGATCCAGTGAGGCATTGGCTTGCTGTGGTATCAAAATGGGTTGATGCTTTATGGAAGATTTCACCGGTTCTGGTCACTTTGGGGGCTTTGTAAATGCGAATGCCCCACCGCTAAATCTGCGTTCCAAATAAGCCAAATAGGTCCCTCTCTTATACCCCCTGCCTTGCGCCCAAACAGCAGATTACACCCACACTGTAGGGTATTGTGAAACTTGGATAGAATTGTTGTAACAAAGGTTATTGGTGCTTTTTTACCAGGATTCCTTGTAAAATTTAAACATTTTCAGCTAAAATTGGCAGATTATGGTAAAAATTTGTTTTTGGACATTTTCACAGCCTAACGCTATAAAATTTTTTGTGACCAACCTTGTGGGGGTTTGATATGCTCCTACACCCTGGAATATATTCCTTAAGGGGTTTAGTTTTCCAATATGGGGTATTTTTAAGGGCGTTTATTAAGTTTTGGAACCTTAGGGTGGTGTCCGTAAACCTGAAATGGCCCCAAATAATTGGTATGAAAATGAGGGACTCCAGAGTCCAGTAGGTTTGCTCCTCCTATTCTGGGGTTATGGTTGAGCCAAATAAATGCCCACTAGGGTCCACTTATGGGATATCTCTGAAAACGGGCAGAATCTGGGGAATCAATATTAAGGTTGTATTTCCCTGATCACATTTAACCGTATTCACTTGTGAACATTGTATAAACAAATTGACAAAATCTGCTAAAAAAAAGTGAAATTTTGAAATTTCACTTCACTTTGCTTTTAATTACTGTTGAAAAACACCTAAAGGGTTTATAAAGACTTCCTTAATGCGGTTGTTTGAATTTCTTTAAGGGTGTATGTTTCTTAGATGAGGGCATTTGAGGCATTTATGGGGGTATCTAACATTAACAGGGCCAATTGCAAATTCACGTTAGAAACTGGACTGGTTCTCTAAAAAAAGTGTATATTGCAAATTTGTTGTGAATTTGAAAATTACTTTTAATTTTCTAAGCCCCATATTGTCGTATAAAAAAAAAATGACATTAAAAAATGATGCCAATACATAAGCAGACATTGGGTTAGTTGCTAGTATAAACTAGTTTGAGTGGATAGAATACTATCTGTTTACATGCAGAAAAATTTTTGACAGTTTAGAAAATGGTAACAATTTTGAAATTTTTCCCACGATTTTTTGATGTCTTTTTCACAAATAAACAAGAATTTCTTTGGACCAAAATTTCTTACTATCTAAAAGCACAATGTGTCACGAGAAAACAATCTCTGAATCACATGGTTAGGTTAAAGTGTCAAATGTTATTCTCACATAAGTGGACACATGACAGATTTCAAAAATAGCGGCTCTGTCAGAGAGGCCAAAAAATGGCTCCGGCGTAGCTAAGGGTTTAGATGGAGCCATTCGCAGTTTCACTGTACCATCTGTGCGTACTTACACGTGCATGGCTTAATCTTTGAGACAAACTCAAAAGCTAACACAGGTCTAATTAACAAGGTCTAGGTTTATGGGGGCAGCAAAAATAAAGTTTTATAGAAAAGGAACTTAGTTTTGAAAAGAACAACAGTAAAATTAATGTATTCTACCAGACAATTGGCATCTCTTCTGTGCTACCAACTTTCAGAAGACATCTTGTTGGCAGTGATTACTATCAAACTGACCCATGGTGGATGTCAGTAATTCTGGATCTGACAGGAGACTTATTTCCTGTCATGAAGGTAAGGCATGAGGTCTACACAGTATAGTTAAACATACAGTGGAAATCAACGATATTTTAACTTTGCCCCACCACGGTTTTTGGTGCAGGTTTGCGCTAAAAACCGCGGTCGGTTCCCGGATCTCCCACTGGCCCAGTGCACTGTAGCTACTTATTCTATCTTCTGTGGTACAGCCAGTGGTCTAGAAAGGCCACAGTAGAAAATCTGTACTGTGTAGAGTACAGCACAGATTTTCTATTGTGGTCTTCACAGCACTAAGTACAGTCAGATTTTCAGTGGATTCAAAGTACTGAATCCTCTGAAAACCCTATATAAACCAGGGCTGTGTAGACATAGCCTAAATAACTGCTCAGGCTGGTAAGTACTTTTAAACACGGAAAAGACTATATGGGAGTGTTTTCAAACCTGAGAAATATTTGTAAAATTTGCCTTTAAATCGTAATTGCACTGGATCTTGATCACTTCCATTTGCATATGATTAAGTACTAGTTATACATTTATCCCAAAAATTGAAGAAAACAAAGAAAATGTCTTCCAAAAGATTTAAAATCTGCAAACATTGTTTCAAATTTAGTTCTAAAACTTTCCAAGCAATCCAGTGCAAGATTAACTACAACGCAACTGACAAATGGCAGGCGGTGTGGTAAGTAGTATTATCATCAGCTGCTAAAATGTTTGCTGCTATTGGTGGGGAAAAGTCTGTGTCACTACATGGATACAACGCACCTAGTAATTAGTCGTTTTCAAATTTGTAAAATGAAGCTACGTAACTTTTGTTAACTGTTATAAACAATTATATTGGCTGGGCTGCAGAGATATTCACTGTGGGTCGCATGCAGCCCATAGGCCATGAGTTTGACGTGCATGATGTGGATGATACTTTAACATGTACAGATATCCCAATTCTGACTGGATCAGGATAACTGAAGGACAGAAAGAGCCTTAGATAAGTGTATCCAGATCATACATACACTACCATGCTAAAGAAAGTGTTTTTCATTCTATATGTGATTTATCCAACTGACTTTGAAAACTATTAGCATTCCTATATTTTGGGTCTTCCTCCATTTGGATATATATAGCCTGTATATGTCTAGTCCATTATGTTTCCCTGATGAACTGCACATTTCTTGGCAGGGAAACACATTGGGAGTTTTAATTATCTCTGGACACGGTAGACAAGAGTTGCCCTTAGGAAATTATTGTATGTACTAGGCGATTAATATCATTTATTTAGAATGTGGGAGTGTTTGCCTGTACTTTTTCGAAATTGCTGTATACATTAGGCAATTCATATCACTCACTTGGAACTTGAGTGTTTGTGGCTTTCATTCTATTATTAGTCACCTACAGTGTTCTGTTATACATTTTTCTTTGACTGTGTGACCCTGTATCTTGTCACCCCATTCATAAAATTGAATTATTCATATCCCATACACACCATAGGGTGGAGCCGCCCCTTCCAGGACAACTACTCCGCTGTTAGGCAGGGATTTTTAGAAAAAATATCACATTATTTCTGTGATCTGAGAGTCATTATCAGGATCACACAGTGCTAAGTTTCCCTCAAAGTGTGAGGTATTTCTATCAGTCAGGTGTCACAGGATTAGTATTCCCTTGGTTGTGGCAATTTCTAATATCTTTTTAGAAATAATATATTAAAAGTTGTCAATGGTGTTGAGTTGTTCTCCATATTCCTCAGTCCTCAATCCATTCGAGTATCTCTGGGATGCACTAGAAAAATAAGTTTAATTCATGGAGGTTCTACCTTGCAACTTAGAGGACTTAAAGGGTCTGCTAGTAATGTGTGATGCTTGGTTTCACCGGACACTGTCAGTGGTGTTGGGGTTTGGGAGTCCGTGCAGGTCAAAGTAATTTTGATGGTACAGGAAGAACTACGCAAGATTCATTTGGTGGAGTTAATGTTATGATTGAGCATAGTTTATAAGTAATGCAGCAATTACATAGTATCAAATGCTTCTTTTCTTCCCCGTAGACTAAAAAACACTGAAAACGTCTTTGTTCATTGAAGCTTGTTTTATCTTTGTAAAGGATAATAATAGATCTGGAAGTAACTAGAAGTAATTAAGTGTAATGTGAAAATAACAGGTTTACATACACTCCCTTCTTTTCTGTAGTAAAACTGTAATAACTCCTCAATTGGTGACAGTCATTTCTTGCCATTTGTGAAAATAATTGTCAGAGCCTGCTTTGCATGATTACCTCCGGATAGATTTTGCAGTGCATGCTTATGGTGAAGTGTAATTTATTTGTGCTGGGTAAAGCAATCCAGATTAAATGTACCAATATGAAAGAAGAGGAACAGCGGTGATTTAATTTTTGTAAAGTGGCACTCTCCATAGAAATATAATTTATTCTTTCTTTCAAAAAGTTCTCAAAAAGTACAACAAAATCAAAGAAAATATCAACAGATATATGTTAAAATCAACAGATATATGTTAAACATAGTGCATACGTATTGTAGATTCAAAAGTCTTTATACCTTTTAAAGGGGTTGTCCATCTACTATAGAAACCATTCCAGCAGCTTCACTGATTGGCTGCAGCGGTCACATGCCTCTAATTTACACTTCCGTATGGAAAGGACGGGCTCCGAATGGTAAGGTAATTAGAGGTGACTGCTGCAGGCAATCGGTGGCTGCAGTAGTGATGTCTCAGTTTGAAAGTGACACAATGAAAACAGAGGGCGGAGGCATGAGGCGCTGAAACATAGCATACATTTTTTATTTTACTGGGGCAGCAGAAGCTGCTGGTTTTTATTTGAGACACACCTGTTGATTATTCTTTAACATCGACACCAGAATCACACTGCTTTCTGCTTTAGTAACATCATGGAGAATAGTCTAAAGAATCTGCCAGATTTCAGGTAAGAGAATTGGGGGCTTGCACATATGTCTGGTTCATCTTTGGGTTGCAATTTTCCATCATACCTGACGGTGCTCATTCATCTGTACCAATTATACACAAGTACTAAACAAGTTTGGGAAAGTGTCCAGCCATCTTACCGCTAATGAAGGTGAAGGGTACAGTGCCTCAGAGATGAAGAAGTGCTTTGGTGCCGACTTGTGCATCTCACACCCAAGTAAACAAAAAGCAAAATACCCCTTGTGAAGATGTTTGGCGGGAAGCTGCCTAAGATGTCATTAATCCACAGTGAAATAAGTCCTGTATCACTCAATGGGTGTAAATGGCCCTTGCCAGGAAAAGCATTACTCAAAGAAACATTAAAAACCAGATTAATGTTTGCAATGCACACAGGACTTAAGAGATAAATTTTTGGAGAATGTCCTGTGGTCTGGAGAGAAACTAAATTTGAACTTGTTTGGCCATAAGGACATTGATACTTTTGGAGGAAAAGGGGAGAATCTCTGGAAGGCCTAAGAACACAACCCAACTGTGATAACAGGGGGTGGCAGCTCATGTTGTGGGGTTGTTTGGCTGCAGGAGGGATGGTGACACTTCACAAATAGATGGCATCATGAGGGAGAAGATTATATGGCAATACTAAAGCAAACCATCTCAGACTATTTTAAACCAGGAAGTTATGCTCGGGCGGATAATGGGTCTTCCAAAATAGACCAATGACACGAAGCATATGCCCTATACTCGTACTAAGTGGCTTAAGGATAAACCAAGTCAATGTTATTGGCGTGGCCCCATCACTAAGCCCTGATTTCAATCTCCTATGAAAAATTTATGGGCAAGTGACGAAGGCAGGATGCGAGCGCAAGGCGACCTACAAACATGGCTCAGTTACACCAGTTCTGTCTAGGAGAATAAGGTCCAAAATGCCTACCAACTATTGTGAGAAGCTTGTGGTAAGGATATCCAAAAGAAATTGACTCCAAGTCATACAGTTTAAGGGCAATGCTACAAATAATGAATTAATGTAATGTCAATCTTTTGACTTTGGTGAAAGTAATTAAACTCCAGTCTTTGAAAAATTCTTTCTCATTATTCTGGCATCTGGCAAATATAAATAATGTTGGTAATCTGATTTCACATCAGAAAGTAAGAAAAACATGCATATGTGTTTTTTTTATATATTATATATATAGTGTATGTAAACTTCTGGTTTCAACTGTAAAAAGATGAAAGGTTATCACTCAGCGCTTTCTCTGGTGTGTCTCAAAAAATCCACACAGGCATTAATTCACAGGTTCACAGAACTTAGAGTGGACCCCTGGGTGAAGGAAAAATTCCAATATAAATACAGCCCTCCAGCCACCATATAAAATTTTCTTCTTTTCTAGTTACATACTAAAAAATGGTAAACAAAAATTTGTGCAGAACGCATTTCTAAGAAGTTTCAGGCATCGATATCGTGTGACTATACATGTTAAGAATTATTATATAAAAACAAATTACCAATCACATTGTGATTTGATTAACATGTGGCCATATTGTTACACACTTTCAATGTTGAATAAAAGCTGATCGATGAAATACAATTATAATAAAACTTATTGTTCAAGACAGAAGAAACAAATAAATACAAAATGAATAACTGTGTGCATAATCAGATTCTAATATTTATATAACAAGTCATTCTTTTAATTCAAACCTGAAGGAGCACGGATATTCAGTTTGAATATCCAAAAGGCAATCACTGCTGGTCTTCTGCAGCAATTGTGTGGGCACAGCCCCTTTTCCCACTTATCATCTTGATGCATCTGTGTGTTACGAGTTTAAAAATGTCCTACCTAGATTGCATGTAAATGCCCAAGCGTAAGAATTTCATGACTAACAGCTACTGGTAGGTTGTTAGAGAGGCATAAGAGGATACGACAATTAATGAGCTCCTCAGTCCTGGTCGCACATGCTCAGACATCACCTGTCCTCTCAGGCAGCTACTGCTGGTCTCTTCCCTACCTAGTAATCACACACACTCCCTGCTGAGCAAGTGTTTAACTTCAGGTGCTGTCATTCTACTCCCATCCTATGTACTCTTTAGTAATTAGTCAAGCAGTACACATAAATAAAAGAAAAAAGAAACCTCAATCAGTTACATGCATTGAGACAAAAAAAAATATCCACGTTTGGTTCTTGAAGGGATTTGAACATTGAACCCCTATGTTGGAAGGCGGAAATGTTAACCTCTCAGCTACATTGTAGCTACTCACAGCTGTTTACATACACAGACCTTTTTTTTGACTACAGAGAGGAACCTGCATGGTGAAGTCACTTGCCTGGTCCACATGATTATCATGATATGCAGTTCAAATAAATCACACATGCTCTCTTTTGAACACACTGAAAGCTGAAGTAGGACAAACTCGTATTGAAATGACTTTGTGACAAAACCTCTCAGTGCTGGATGGAAAAGCGAGTCAAATTGTTACTTCATCAATTGGGGTCTTTTTTTTTTTTTTTTTGGAGCTGACCATTTATTATATATACATCTATTCGATTTACCATTCATTGTTTGGGTTGAAGTTAGGAAAGGGGCTTTTAGCATTTGATAACAATTAGAGCTTCTGTTATTTGCATAGAAGGTATCCAATAGTAGTCTATATAGTCTAAGGGAGAGAAATATGGTTTAGAAGATGTCTGATTTTCAGCTGTTTAACCCCCTTTCGACATTTGATGTAAATTTACGTCACGGTCGGGTACGGGTTAATGCAAATTGATGTGTATTTACACCATGGCAGGATCCTGCAGGCTCAGAAAAAGAGCTTGCATGATCGATGATGGAAACCAGCTGTGCATTACAAATGTTATCCTTAAGCCCCAGGCCTGAAAAGGCCTTAATGACCACCTAATTTTTTTTGTTTTTGATTTGGTTTTTAATTTATTTATTTTTTACCTTTTTTTTTAATCCCATTAAGGGATAACTATTTACAACCTTTTTCACACTTAGTAATGTATTAGCGTTTTCATGTATGCTAAAACATTACAATCTGTGCCATACGGACACATGCAGCAGGTCAATGGCTGGCTAGGTTGCCTGACCAAGGCTAACTGAAACAAAACACTGAGCGGAGACCCTGCCCTTAAAAGGGCGACCCCGCAGTACTGACCTCTAATAAACTGTATATTTAATCCCTATACTTCGTCATTAGTAAAATAATAAACGTTAAGGTATAAGCATTCACCAAATAGTGAGGCTAAACAATTTGTCGTCACAATATATACTCTTGACAGAAATTGCGTAAATGCATATAGTATTTCTCAAAAATGTTGTAAATCAAGTATAAGTGCAGATCACATCATATTTGATATTGTGGTTTTAGACTATTATTATATTAAAAGTTAAGTTTTAAGAGGAAATATTTTCTTTTGATTATTCTAATATTTGTTTACGATTTCCTCATTATCTTGATCTGGGAACATTAAGTACTAGTTGACATGTATGAACCCAGTGCTGACTGGCCAGTTCTATGTCTGTTTTTAATAGTGTATGATCCGACAGTATGTATGAAAGGGTGTTATGCATCGAACATTGGCACATACAACCGTATGGATTTGTACAACAGTTTCACGCCAAACTATGACATATTCAAAAGTGCTGCATTTGGTGCTAGAATTTCGATAGTTTTGACTCATTAATTACATCTTTTGAACAGAGCTTATTATACAGTTTTTGGCTCAAAGTACACCAGAAAACTGGCAGAGCCTCATTCATACATTATTTCTGAATACCATCCACCATCAAAATATTGTACAAATTACTGATATGACATAGCCAAATATATCCGGGTGCACACAATTGGCTATACTCAGAACTCCCATAGAAGTGAATGAGAAGGACGGCGCTAGCACTGCCTTCCTCATTCACATGCATGGCCGAATCGCAGCTAGCTGCGAACCAACGAAGTTGATTTTGCATCATGAGAAAACCCCTTTAAATGCCAAATTCACGCCTTGTGGATATAAGGTCTGTACTGTAAGGATCCCTCTCTTCAATAATTTCTCAAGATCATCTTCCCGTCTCAGAAGTGGGACCAAATCAATGACCCTAAAACGTAACTGTGCCAATGTATGGCTATTCTCCACAAAATGCTTTTGGCAACGTCTACATATCGTGCTTTTGTGTTTATGGATATGTTCCCTAACCTCCATTGTGGTCTCTCCCACATAAAGCAAACCACATGGGCATTCTATAACATAAACCAACTAACTTGATTGACATGTATATTGTTTTTTAAATCTTGTACGTTTTGCCACTAAAAGGATGTGTGAATGAAATTTCCAGTTTTAGGAGGGGCCAAAAACCTTTGTGTATCATTTTTACTTGTTCCTAAATCAGATCTCACCAACCTGTGTCGCAAATTCTGACTCCTCCTATAGGACATCAGTGGGGGTTTCTGAAATTCAAAAATAGAGGGCCTATGCTGCATTGGCAATAGTTTAGCATGTAGATTAAAATTTGTTGTTCCTTCATTTTCTTTACTGTCAATATGTCCTCTCTTACTGTATTTTTGAGGTTCAGACTCTGTGTTTTTCACCACAGGATAACCTAAAAATTTATTAAGAGTTTTGAGCTAAATATTTTCTTTTAACTTTTAAAACTTCTTTTTTTGCACTCTTAATTCCCCAAGGGTACTTAGGTGGTGCAATCGCTTGTACAGTCTAGCAACATGTCGAAAGGTTTTATTAATGGAGGTTTGAGTGCTGAGACCCCTATTGATTTTCTAAAAAGAAGGAGCTGAGGTGATTATCTAAGTGCTGTGCCTATTTGTTTTTGCTGTAGCCCAGTCATTCGCCTTTTTTTTGCTTCCAGAGGTCCAGTTTCATCACTGTATAGCACGCACTGCGCCCTGTTATAGAGAATGGTGGGATAGGAGCCCATGGCTCCCTGGTCCACAATAGTTTCTAACTATATTTGCATTCTGTGGATGCCGATACCATTTTAAATGGTTCCAGTGCCAGGGGGCTCTGCTACCAGTGGGCTTGGTACTAAAGTTTGCGTTGAGGAAAAGTACAAATAGGAGCCACTAAATATACATATATTTATGTGTGGAGAAAGGAAATTCCAGTTGGTGAGGTTATAGCAAGAGTTACTAAATTCTAGAAGGTCTGAGCATAAGTAGTAGCAAAGATACTTTCAATCAGTTGTATTTTTTAATTCAATAGAAAGAAAGTAAGACATTTACATGTAAAAAATGCAAAAGTAAACTAGTATACACATACATAATAGTTGTATAACTGTTAAAAATTGACTAGTATGTTTATTTATGTTTCTATATTTTTTTTAAAAAAAATGTCGTCTACAATTGCTAATTCTTAGTGAAGTCTGTTTGTAGTCCTAGACTGTCTAGAAAAAAATTAGACTCAAACTGAACTGAAAAGATCCCTTTGTACATAATAAACAAATAATGTTAACTTCTTTTTCTATTTTTCATCTAGTAGTGGTGCACAGGACGCAAGCTTTCAAATGTCCATGGTGATCCACAACTATGATACTTTCTTTGGAATCCATAGTTGTCCACATTAACAAATGGCACATGAGAGTACCCATTGGATGTACTGCCACTGTGGTGGTGGGAGTAGGACAGTGGCCGCATTGCAATGGAGACAGGAACCGATATGCAATCGAAAGCAGAAATATCTATATTTGTAAAATCAGTAGGAAAAATGTTGCTGCTTGTAATAGGAGATGGTGGGGAGACAGTAGATAGTCCTAGAATAAAGCACATAGACATACAAAACATTTAAGTAAATTTATGATATACATTTAGAAAAATTATACCTTTACCTTAAGTAGCATGTAGAATATGTACATTAAGGAAGTTGTGTTACATTTTGTCCTCATTGTAAGGATTCTAAAAAATAAGTTTGCTGTTTACACGTTGTTGAGAAAAATGATGTAGAGAAAAGTCATTATGTTCACTTACACAATATAGTGGCACCAGGTGTTTAAAGTGTATAGCAATGTGCATGTCCACCTAATGATCTAAGTGCTGGTGCTCAGTAACTCTACTAATACTCTACTAGTAAGGGCTGGTTCACACGGCTTATTCGAGCCATAATTGCGGGATGGATTTCGCCCGCAAATCCGGCTTGAACAAGGGGCGGGGTGGGAGCGCAGCTCCCCGGCCCCATAGACATGCATTATCCACGGCGAATATCCTGCCAGGATAATGTGCATGTCACTTCTCTATGAGAACTGTGGACTACCATAGTTACTGGGACGGATTGGAGCCGTACTGCAGCGCAAATACGGCGCGCAGTACGGCTCCAATCAGTACCAGAATAAGCCGCGTGAATGGCCCCTAACTCTACACGTGCTCAGTAACTTTACTGACAGAGAAGCCACATTCATAAAAAAATTAAAAATTGCTCCTTCGTTTCAGGGGAAGACTCTGTATGGTGTTGAGAATAACTGAAAAGACTCCTTCCTGCAGGAAAAATAAGAAGAGACTATGGGTGAAATTTTTGGGGGTATTTTGAAACAAAAACTGTTGACGCCCTATTCTCTATATAAATGAACTGTAGTATACTAAAACTAGGCACATTAAATGCCATGCACAACACATTTGAATGCACCTAAAGTAGGCACATAAAATATGCTAGCAATTATATGCTATGTGCCTAAGTAATGCTATGCGCCTAACTTAGACGTATATCAACTATATTATGCAAGGTACACCACATGCCAGACAGGTTCATTCATTCAGACACACTATACACGCATATAATGCGCCTTAAAACTGGCAAGGTGGCACCTCTTTTCTGACATGTTGCCCTATATTATCAGCTGGAGGGAGACCAATTCTGTCCACAGTCAGCCCCCAGCATCACAGGCTAGTAATAACACTAAAATAATATGAAAATGGTAATTTTTTTATGTAGGAAATCCTCCAAACATTACTTTAAAGCAGTCTTTGAGAACTTTTGGTACAACAATTATTTATAGGATAACCTTTTAACTAGGCTTCACTTAGATGGCAGACCAAGATGGTGGTGTTGAGTGCTAACTGAACAAAAGAACATCCTAGTGTAGTGTTCTGGGAAGTTCTGAAAACTTTTCTCCCTCTCCTATGTCAACTTTATAGCTATTAACCAGTTGACATGACTAGTATAGGTCATAGTACTGTGTGAAAATTGAAAAAAGCTGTGATATGACAAGGTCAAATGGAAGACAATTCAGAGAATTCTATATATGTGTGAAGGAGGGATAATAACAATAATCACGATGGTAGAGAAACCAGAGGGTAAGGCTATGTTCACACTGCATAATTGAGGGGCGTAATTATGCCGGGACTAGTAATTGACATGTCACTTATCTCCCCCCGCGGCGTATTGTTCGAGCGGGGAGAGGAGGCGTAATCCATAGTTCTCTATGAGCACTGTGGATTACCATAATGACTGGGACATATCTCGCCCCGTATTTAGCACAGTATGGCGCGAAATACAGGCCGAAATATGTCCCAGTTTAAGCCGTGTGAACATAGCCTTAATGGCTCAACAGTTTTATCACAATGAGTAGATAAGTATATCCGGCTAAACATATCTCAGTCCCCAAGTAATACCCATCCCCTCCCGCACGTCCTCTAATCTACTCTCAGCCCCTGACCTGACGACAGAGGAAGAAGTGTCCAGGCTTCTCCTGTCTGCGCGTCCCAGCACTTGCTCTTGTGACCCCATTCCCTCCCACCTTGTCCAGTTTATTTCTCCAGCTGTCCTCTCTCACCTTACTGCTATCTGTAACCTCTCTCTCTCCACTGGGATCTTTCCATCTTCCTTCAAACACACCATCATAACCCCTTTACTAAAAAAGCCCTCTCTGGACCCGTCCTGTGCTGATAACTACCGACCAGTCTCTAACCTGCCCTTCATCTCTAAACTCCTGGAACGCTTGGTCTACTCTCGCCTAATCCGCTATCTCTCTACTAACTCTCTTCTTGACCCTCTGCAATCAGATTTCCGCACCCTACACTCCACGGAAACTGCCTTAGTTAAAGTCTCAAATGACCTCCTAACAGCAAAATCTCAAGGTAACTACTCCTTGCTGCTTCTTTTGGATCTCTCTGCAGAGTTTGACACTGTGGATCACCACCTTCTCCTCAGCATGCTCAGCGCCACTGGCCTCCAGGACACCGCTCTCGCTTGGTTTTCATCTTACCTGTCTGATCGCTCCTTCAGTGTCTCATTTTCTGGTTCGACCTCCTCTCCTCTCCCTCTTGCTGTTGGAGTTCCTCAGGGATCAGTTCTAGGAGTTCCTCTTTTCATTGTAAACAGCCCCCATTGGACAAACCATCAGTAGATTTGGCTTCCAGTACCATCTCTATGCTGATGACACCCAATTATACACCTCCTCCCGTGACATCACTCCAGCCTTGCTACAAAACCCCAGTGACTGTCTGTCCACTGTCTCTGACATCATGTCCTCTCTCCATCTGAAACTAAACCTCACTAAGACTGAACTTCTTGTCTTTCTGCCATCTACCAACCAACCCCACCCTGCTATTTCTGTTTCTGTATGTGGCACCACCATTTCTCCTAGGCAGCAGGACCGCTGTCTGGGGGTTATACTAGATTCTGATCTGTCCTTCACCCCAAATATCCAATCCCT
Organism: Phyllomedusa bahiana; assembly: GCA_025379985.1. Classification (NCBI taxonomy): domain Eukaryota; kingdom Metazoa; phylum Chordata; class Amphibia; order Anura; family Hylidae; genus Phyllomedusa; species Phyllomedusa bahiana. The sequence goes on from JAODAL010002840.1 coordinate 76,731, forward strand.
TGCCCGCTCCTGTCACCTGCACCTCAAGAACATCTCCAGAATCCGGTCATTTCTCACCATGGAAACAACTCAAACTCTCATTACTGCTCTTATTCATTTTCGTCTTGACTACTGTAACTCCTTGCTTATCGGTCTGCCTCTCTGCAAACTCTCCCTTCTTCAATCTGTCCTGAATGCAGCAGCCAGGCTCATCTTTCTCTCCAGCCGGTATACTGATGCCTCTACCCTGTGTCAGTCACTGCACTGGTTGCCCATTCAGTACAGGATACAGTATAAATTCAGCATTCTCACTCATAAAGCTCTCCACAACGCTGCCCCCCTACATCTCCTCCCTCGTCTCTGTCTACCACCCGACCCGCGCTCTCCGCTCTGCTGCTGATATCAGGTTACACTCATCAATCATCCGAACCTCCCATGCCCGTCTCCAAGATTTCACACGTGCGGCACCAATTCTCTGGAATATGCTACCGCGGGCGATCAGGCACACTCACAACCCTCACAGTTTTAAGAGGGCCCTAAGAAAACATCTTCTCAGTCGGGCCTACCAAGATCCCTAACTGCTCTCACACACATCTGTCACTCCCTGCACTTGGGCACTCACAGGCACTTATCTGTATATAGATGTACTGTCAGGGTGGCAGGTTCATCCATTTTTATGTAAACCACCCCCTATTTATGAAACAAGGCTGGACCATTGTAAACTTAGCACTTCTTATCGTATGTGTCACCCATACACCCTAATAGATTGTAAGCTCTCACGAGCAGGGCCCTCACACCTTGTGTCTCATCTGTAAGTACTTTGAATGTGTAATGTCTGTACGTTCACCCTTGAATTTGTAAAGTGTTGCGGAATATGTTGGCGCTATATAAATAAAGATTATTATTATAAGCAGAATCATTGCAACACACTATTTATACCAAAAATGTTTTTACCAGCAGGACAATCCCTCTTCAATCAGATCTATGATATCACCTCATTGGACTTTTTTACCTATCGTTTCCTATATTGACCTCTCATTTACCCTTTACAGGACTCCATTTTCTAAACATAGGCATACACAGCACCTTTCTTTAGCTAATACCTAGTCTATATTTTAGTTACTTACAGTGTATATGACATGTTTACCACAGTTTATCACTCTCCCATTTTCTACTATATTGTAAGCTTGCGGACTTTGTGTCTTTCCACCTTTTGTGGTTATATCCTCTAATACACTGCACAACACTGTGGAATATGTTGGTACTTTTTAAATGAAGTTACTGTTAATAGGCATAGACTAAAAAACAGAATCATAATAGATTTCATTGACAGTTTTATAAGATATGCCTCACTCTTTAAAACCCTATATTTTAGCAACTAATTTCAATGAAATATTTAGACTGGCATATACCATAGTACACACAGGTCACATTGCCAGCAGATACTGATGTTGCTCCTAACCCTTGTAGTACATGTCCATATCTGTTTAGGTCACAACACAACTCTTACTTGCTGGAGCCTCCTCTGCTGTATAATGGGGAACCTGTGGGGTGAAGTTTATAAGAGGAGATTTTATCCTTTCCAAAGGTTGTCGAATCCATCATGGATTGTCTCTGTAAAATAAAAAGAATGACAATGTGCCTTACTGGAAAACCTGCAACTATTTTTCTTGTAGTTTATGTAGGTCTTATCAAACCTCTTCATGGTGAACAGCTTCAGAGCAAATAGTCCAGAAGCCAGTTGATTATGACCAATAGAACATTTTATGTAAAGCAGTTATTATAAAGATATTGTTTACATCATATAACTGGCAGGGGTATAGTAAAAGTTTTCAGCGACTACTGGAGTGTTAAGTACAAGACATAAAGATCTACAAACTTTAAATGTGGGATCATTGTGAATGAAGCTCCTGTGTGATTAGAGGCAAAACTGGGAGTAGAATTGAGCTTCTAATTTTATAGATCCTGTTAGACTGGACCTGAATTTTGTTGGCCATGGTGGGAAAATTGTACAACCAATCACCAGCCTTTTTCAAGATAGGAAAAAGGAAGTGCGTTCAATCAATGAATGATACACTTCATTTTTCCTATCTGGAAAAAGGCTGGTGGTTGGTCTTGCCGGACTGCTGACAAAATTTCAGTCCAGCTGAATCAACTCTACCTCCATCCAAAGGGCTTATGAGATACATTTTTCTACTCCTTCCTGAAGCTGCAGACTTTGATTTGCCCAAGATTTTGTTCTTACCTATGTTTAAAAGCACAATACAGTCGTCCCTCAACGTAAAATATTAATTGGTTCCAGAATGACCATTGCATTTTGAAACCGTAGCTCTATGAGAAATTGGTAAATGATTCTAAGGCCCTAAAATGTCACCTAACATATATGAACATGGAAGAAAACAAAAGCAGATAACTAACCCAAATAAAGCATGTCCTTACATACAACAGTGACATGAAAAGAATTGCTGGAAGCTGGAAATCACTTTCTATGATGAGGACAAGAGCTTCTTTGGGTCATGTACTTCATGTACAATGTACCAGAAAAAGAGAAAATGAGGCCCTCACCTGGTACCCATAGGAGCCACTCATCATGGCACCTGTAAGCAGTACAGAACATGTAGTACCGCACTATACTCTAGAGAGGTGCTACTATACCTCAAAAAAGAAACCCACAAAGACTGGAAAATACTTTACCTAAATTATTTTAGGTCAAGTATTTTCCAGTCTTTGTGGGTTTATTTTTTGTGATTATGTTGGAAATACTGACAGGATTTATTGCGAGGGTTTCCCAGCCCTTTATCTATTTTGGGGTGGTGGTGTTTTTGTGCTACTATACCTCCAATCACTGCTTGTACTTCACTAATACAGATGTTTTACAAGTCAAATATTCTTGATAATTGGTTGGATCATCCAGTCAATCACATGAGCTACAGATCGTCAGTGTCTGTTGTATTATATCTTATAACCACACTCAACATACAACTATCTGTTCTTGGACACTGTATGTTGAAAACGTATCTTGAGGGACCACTGTATCTCTCTTTTACCGTTTTCTATAAAGACCAGTTTACCTGAGGTTTAGCAGAGAACACACTAATGGATTATGAACTCAACTGGTTATTTATCTGGTTATTTGGTTACCTCTCCATGAGGAACAACTTTAATTCCCTTTTGAAGCTAAGAAACTGATCATTGTGAACTAAAATGTTCTGGATTTATACTACATGCCACTCACATTACCTGTGATGAAAGGTAGTCACCAAGCATTGATGAATGAAAAGTCTCAGTTCCATGGGTTATATTTCCAAAATGTGAAACTAATAATGTTTTCCTTGAACCTGTAAAGATAAATCAAATAACTGCTAAAGCGACCAGCACAATTACATTTTAGTCCCCACACAGTAGCCTTACCCTTGTCCTAGTGCTGCTCTTTTTTCCCCATGACAAACCTACTGTAACATTTTAATATTATGAACTTGCTTCTGGCCACAGTATTTCTTGTAGAAATTACACTGGTTTTCCACAGCAGGAAGCAAGCGGGGTGCACCCCAGTTAATAACTTCTGACAAGATCGAGGTCTCCTCTGAGGTAGTAAATAGATAACCTCATCTTACCTCATCTACAGGATTTCTCTGAGAATATTGTTGAACACTGACTTAGGTTAGAGCCTCCAATATTTTTTTTATGTGAAAGTCATAGAAAAAAGCCAAGGCTTGAGACATCATGATTTCAGATTGGAACTAACCGATAAAACACTAGCTTTCAACTTTTAAAGTGCAATGTATTTGGAAACTTTCAGACTCTCTCACTTTTTTCATTATGTTATGTTGAGGCCTCACGTTTTTCCTCATCATTCTGCACTCAATGACAAAGTAAAAATTTTTGCAAACTTATTAAAAATTAAAAACTTAAATTTCACCTTTGCTATGACACCTGAAATTTGGCTTTGGGCTTCCTCCTTTTTTAGATCATCTTTAAAATATTTCTACATCTTAACTGTGGTAAATTAATTTGATTGGACGTGACTTAGAAAGACACAACCATTTAACCCCCGGTTTGTATGGAGTTCACTATGCAGTATAAATGATATGTTACTTTTATTCTGCAAGTCATTGCTATTACGGTGGTACCAAATTTTTGTTAAGTTTTACTACTTTTTAAAATAAAAATTTTATTTTTTAAATTTGCATTGCAATGCCATTTTCTGTAACCAATAGCTTTCTTTTTAAAGAACCTAAGAAAGGGTCTGAAATATAAAACCACGTCAAAATAAGCCGTGTGAACATACCCTAAGGGCTTTTGTCCTGGCTATTAATTTGTATGGGTGAAAACCTTGTCGAAAATCTGATCCAAAACCTTGCCGAGAAAAGCCTCTAAAACCTCTTCTGAAGAAGCATGTTTCAGGCTAGGTTTTGGGAGCAGAAACCCTCCGAAAACCTCGTCCAAAACCACGTCAAAATAAGCCGTGTGAACAAGGCCTAAAACTGGTTAAAATAACTTTTAGAAACATGCCTACTGCCCCCCACTGTCCTGAAATAATATAAAAGATACTCACCTACTCCAGTGACACTACTGCTCTGGTATTTCCCACTGGTCCCCCACCTATGACATCACATACATCACTCATGTGAACTTGAGCCAATCACTGGCATATGCAGTCACATACTTGCATGTATGCTGAGGAAGTGATTGGCTCAGGAGGCTAAATGACTTGCTTGATCACATGCCCCTTAATCTGCAGCCATTGTATGCGCTGACCAAGCAGTATAGCTTAATTAATATAAAAAATAGTGCACAACCTCGTAAAAGGGCTTTAACAGTAAGGCTGGGTCTACATGGCATTGGGCAAAAAACTCACTGAAAACCAAATCCTAAAACCATTCATAAAACGACCTGGAGTAGAAATGAGCAGAAAAAAAAACATTCTGTGGAGACAACTACTAAACTCTATGGGATCTGTTTCCAGCGTTTTTTCGTTTTCTGAAACTGCTGAAAAAACGACTGAAAACAGATCCCATAGACTTTAATAGTAAAAGCGTTCTGTTATCTCCACAGAACATTTTTTTCTACTTGTTTTTTCTGCTGGTAATTTTGAAACATGTTGCAAAAAATGACAGAGCAGAGCAGAAAATTTACTATTGGAGTCTATGTAAAGCGTCGAACATTTTTTGGTGCTTTTTTCCAGAAATCCATAGCAATAATAATGCTGTGAATTTCTACAAGAAATGAGCAAAAAAAAAAACACAAAACGTGCATAAAGTTTGTTTTTTGAGCCGTTTTTGACATGCTCTGGACAAAAAACTCAGTTTTATGAATGGTTTTAGAATTTGGTTTTCAGTGAGTTTTTTGTCCAATGCCATGTAGACCTGGCTTATAGGGGTTGTCTCAGTACAAGGTTTGTTTTTTATGTTAAAGATCTTGCAGAAACAGGTGACTTTGCAATATGTGTCCATTAACAGTGTCCTACCTATTACTAGATATCCCCTCTTGTATGGGCTGCATCAGCATCTCAGGTCACTATAGCTACAGACCTGTGTGATCTCTCTTGATAGGCTGCCAGCACTGGTTGCTATAGCTACAGTCCTGGCTTCTACTGCAGCCTAGTGGAAGCCAGTAAACACGTCCCTGAATTCAAAGTGAAACCAAGAAAACAGGACTGAGGTAACATGAATGTAGTGAGACAACCCCTTTAAGTTGTATATGTTGATATCATACATTTGTTGAGATTTACAATAAAATGCGCAACTCCTTTTTACTCCCTCTCATCCGGCAACAGTACTTCATCTGAATTATGCAGTGCCTGCGATCCACTTTGCTATTAGGGTGCTTTCACACAGTGCGGTTTTGGTGCATTTTTTCACTTGCAGTATTGCACTACCATTAAACTGCCTTTAATTAGAGCAAGCTCCTTTCTGCTATCTAAATAGTTTGGAAAGGTGTTTCAAGTGCGTGATCAATCACTGTGTTCTTAATTCGCAAGACTATAACCCCTTAACGACCTAGGACGTATGCATACGTCCAGGTGGTTTGGAGGTTCACGACCCTGGGCGTATGCATACGTCCTGAGGGTCGTGCGAACTCTAAAGCAGAGTTTGCGCGATCGGCGCGGGGTGTCAGCTGTATATTACAGCTGACATCCCGCAGCATCAGCCCCGACCCAAGATCGCCCCAGAGGGGCCGGTTAACCCCTTAATTATCGTGTTTTTATTGTATAAAAGCAGTAAAAAATTTAAAAAATATACAAATTGGGTATTGCTGTAAGCGTATCAACCTGCTGAGTAAAGCTAGCATGTCATATTTAACGCAGAGTGACCGCTATAAAAAATAAAAAACACTTCCAGGATTGCTGTATTTTGTTCAAAACACCTCACAAAAACCTTAATAAAAAGTGAACAAAGTGTTGCATGCACCCCATTTAAAGGTACCAAAAAAGCATCAATTTCACCCCCCAAAAAAACAAGGCCTCACAGCTCTGCCACAGCAAAATAAAAAAGTTATGTTTTCAGAAAACAAAATAAAAAAAGCAAATTTTTTTTTTAACCATTTTATTGTGTAAAAATAAAAAAACATAAAAAAAATATTAAATTTTTACCATTGCAAATTGAACCCTCCCATAGTAAAAATTATCACTCTTTACACTGCACGGCAACGCTGTAAAATTGAAGCCAAAAAACAATGACCGAAATGGGTTCCCCCCCCCCCATTTTTCATGGGGCCCAATGCTAAAAAAAAACGAGGAAAAACCGTGTGGCCCAAAAAGACAAAACACCCCCCTTATGAGATCCATGAGGGGGGGTTGAATCAAAATGGGGCAATTCTGGGAAAATTCACCGTTCTGGTTTTTGGTGGCTTTGCAAATGTGACATGGCCCCCCCAAAAAACGCGTTCAAAACCCAAATAGCGCTCCCTCCCTTGTACCCCCTGTCATGCCCCCCAAAACAGCAGTTTACACCCAATGTAAGGTATTGTGAATTTGGAAGAAATTGCTTAAAAAAGTTTTGGGGGTTTTTTTTTTTCCGGTTTCCTTGTAAATAGAAAAATTTTAAAGCAAAAAATTGCAGATTTTGGGAAAAAAAATTTTTTTAAATTTCACAGCTAATGCTAAAAAAAATGGTGAATCACCTGTGAGGTCGATATCCCTTAAAGGGGTGTGTTTCCCAATATGGGGTCTTTTTAGGGGTGTTTTTAAAGTTTTAGCACCTTAGTGTGCCCTAAAAACGAAATGGCGTAATAAAAATCGAATTGAAAATGAGACCCAGAGTCCAGGGGTGTCCCCTATTTTTTTTTGGGCTTTTAGTTGACCCAAAATAACCCCCTAGGGCCCATATGGGATATTTCAAAAAATGGCAGCCCTGGGGGAAATGATATTAATTGATTTACTAGTCACTTTACCTATTCCAGTGAATAATGGAAAATATTGAAATCTGCAAAAAAGTGAAATTTTGAAATTTCACCCTCCACTTTGTTTTAAATTTTCTGTGAAATCCCAAAAGGGTTAAAAAACCCCTAAACATTTTTGTAAATACCTTTTTAAGGGGGGTCTAGTTTTTGAAGGTGTCATTTATGGGGGTATCTAACTACGGGCCCCCCTCAAACCCACATCAAACTGGATGGTCCCTAAAAAAAATGATATTGCAAATTCTCTTGAAAATGTGAGAAATTACTATATATTTCTAACCCTTTAAAATGTCATAAAAAAGGACATTTAAAAAATGATGCCAAACCTATAGTGGACATTTTGGTAGATGCTAGTTATAAACTATTCTGTGGTGAATAAGTATCTGTTGCAAAGAAATTTTGGAAACTTTAAAAATCACAAATTTTTCCAAATTTCATGAAATTTTGATATTTTTTCACAAACAAACAAGGATTGTATGGATAAAATTTTTTTTACTAACTAAAAGCACAATGTTTAAACGGAGAAAACAACTCTGAATCACATGGATAGGTAAAAGTGTCAAAAAGTTATTCTCATATAAAGTAACACGTCAGATTTCAAAAATTGGGCTGTGTCAGTAAGGTCAAAACTGGCTGGGTCCTTAAGGGGTTAAACACAACAATTGCTTACTCAATGGTAACATCTTTCCAAACTGTTTAGGTAACTGAAAAGAACTTGTGTTTAAAAAGCCAGTCTATTTGCAGTGCAGTGCTGCAAGGGGAAAAAATCACCAAAAACACACTGTGAAAGTAATCTAGTGGCACAGTGGTTGTGTAGAAAAACACCTCTTGTAAGTGTTGGCTGTATTATATAATGGGCACTGTTCTCTAGCAGCCAGAACTAGAGATAACTCAGATCCTGTCCATTTGACCCTATAAATGTTGTGATCAATGCTCCATTACTCGATCATTGCCTTTTCAACTTGATTACAGGGTGTTAGGGGGTTGTTATGGCAGACAGGTCCTTAATAATGGTTGTATACAAACATGCATAAAACACTGCAATACAGATGTTTTAGAATATAATACAAGCAATAAGAGGATGGCATGTCTGAGTTCAACTGTGAGAATAAAAAAAGAGTTTCTAAAAGTGAAAACATTTTTTAGAAAATGTAAAAAAAAACAAACCTAAAACAAATATTGACTATTTTGCTTTAAAATGTGCTTAGTTTTTAAATATATACAGTATCTCACAAAAATGAGTACACTCCTCACATTTTTGTAAATATCCTATAATATCTTTTCATGGGACTAAACTGAAGATATGACACTTTGATACAATGTAAAGTAGTCAGTGTACAGCTTGTACAACAATATAAATTTGGTGTGTCCTCCAAATAACTCAACACACAGCCATCAATGTCTAAACCGCTGGCAACAAATGTGAGTACAGCCCTAAGGGAAAAATGGACAAAATGTGCCCAGTTTGCAATTTTTTCCTCCATAGTATCATTTGACTTATTAGTGTTACAAGGTGTCAGGTGTGAATTGGGAGCAAGTGTGTTAAATTTGGTGTTATCACTCTCACACCCTCTCGTACTGGTCACTGGAAATTCAACATGGCACCTAATGGCAATGAACTCTCTGAGGATATGAAAAAAAGAATTGTTGTTCTACATAAAAATGGCCTTGGCTATAAGAAAATTTGCAACACCCTAAAAATAAGCTGCAATACAGTGACCAAGACTATGCAGTGGTTTAACAAGACAGGTTCCACTCAGAACAGGCCTCGCCCTGGTCAGCTAAAGAAGTTGAGTCTATGTGCTCAGCGTCATAACCAGAGATTGTCTTTTCAAATTAGACGTATAAATGTAAGGGAGGTCAGTCTGTCAGTGCCCAGACCACACGCCGCACATTGCATCAATTTGGTCTGCATAGCTGTTGTCCCAGAAGGAAGCCTCTTATAAAGATGATGCACAAGAAAGCCTGCAAACAGTTTGTTGAAGACAAGCAGACCAAGGACATGGATTACTGGAACCATTTCCTGTGGTGTAATGAAACCAAGATTAACTTATTTGGTTCAGATGGTGTCAAGCGTGTCTGGCGGCAACAAGTGTCTTCCTTACAGTTAAGCATGTGTCAAGGTTTGGGGCTGCATGAGTGCAGCCGACTGTGGGGAGCTACAGTTCATTGAGGGAACCGTGAATGCCAACATGTACTGTAACATACTGAAGCAGAGCATGATCACCTTCCTTCAGAGCGGGCAGTATTTCAACATGATCAAAACTTCAAGCACACCATATTACAACATGATAATGACCCTTCTCCCCCACCCCCAACACACCTTCAAGACGACCACTGTCTTGCTAAAGAAAATGACAGTAAAATTGCTGAATGGCCAAGCATGTCTGCAGACCTAAACCCTATAGAGCATCAGTGTGGCAACCTCAAACAGCAGGTGGAGGAGCGCAAGGTCTCTGACATCCACCAGCTCTGTGATGTTGTCATGGAGGAGTGGAAGAGGATTCCAGTGGCAACCTGTGAAGCTCTAGTGAACTAAAAAATAGGAAGTAAATAATTTGTACACCAAAATAGTGCTATTAAAGGATACAACTTATTCTACAAAAAATAAGTTCTCAAATGGCTAGGTTTACAGAAAAATTTGAGGACTTTGAAATGTGGAGATGAAAAGACAAAAAATGTATTATTAACTCCTTAAAGCAGCAGTATCTTTTTTATTTATGTTAGGTCCTTTTTCACACTTTCCTAGAGTCATATATTATTTTTTTTTCATCTACATGGAAATATATGGGGCTGTTTTTTGCAGGACAAAATTTACTTGTTAATGGTGCCATTGACTATACCATATAATGTACTGGGAAACCCAAAAGAAATTCTATGTGGGGTGGAATGTGAAAAAAACATTTTTACAGGGGGTTAGTTTTTATGAAGTTCACTGACTGGTATAATTGAGATGTTATCTGTATTCTGCAGGTCGGTACGATTCTGGTGATACCAAATGTGTAGCGTTTTTATTAGGTTTTAGTACTTGTTTTTTCACTGCTACTGTTGAATTATAGTTATTATTGATACCATTTTGGCATATATGGGGCTTTTTGGTCACATTTAATTCCAATTTTTTGGGGGGATTTAAAACTACCCCAAAAAATTGCAGTTTTAGTGTTGGGAACTTTTTTTTCTTCTACGGTGTTCACCTTATAGGATAAATTATGTTATATTTTAATAGATCAGACTTTGAAGATGCAACAATACCAATTATATGTAACATTTAAATTTTTTTATTTGTAAAATGGCAAAAGTTGAGTCTTGAACTTTTTTCAAATTCGTATTTCTTTTTTTTTTTTTTACTATAATGAAGTCTTCATTAGGCATATGGCTACCATGGCAAAGCACTCTTTAAATACCAAACTATGTCATGTCCCTGAAGGGTTAGAAAATAAATGGTCTACCTCCGTCACATGAGAGCTGGATGTCTCTCTTCATTTTTTCTTCACGTCTCCATTTAGCTCTTCTGTTTGAAAACCAAATCTGCAAAAAGAATATAAAGTAACATCAGTATTAGTGTCTTTTTACATCTGGTCAGAAATTGGAGATATATGTTGGGCAGCTGTATTGAAGTATACTTCTGCCAAAAAGGCTGAGACGAAAGGCATACACTGGGATGTGTTGATAACAGGCCCCTTTTTTTTTTTTTTTTTTGTTTTAAATATTATAACATAAAAACAAAATATGTATAAAAAGTATATGTATGTATATCATTCAGACATCTCATAAAATTATATTAAAATATAAATTACACTACTGTTCAAAAGTTTGGGGTCACCCAGACAATTTTGTGTTTTCCCTGAAAACTCATACTTTTATTTTTCAAATGATTTGCAAAATGAATAAAATTAGCAGACATTTACAAGGTTAGAAATAATGATTATTTAAAATAATAATTTTCTACTTCAAACTTGCTTTCTTTCAAAAAATGCTCCCTTTGCGAAAATTCCGCATTGCAGAGCTTTGGCTTCTAGTGTTAATTTCCCCGAGGTCATCTGGAGGAATTTTCCCCCCCCTCTTCCAAAAGCCCCTCCAAATCGGATTGGCTTACTTTTCGCATACCATACGGTAAAGCTGCCCCCACAACAGCTAAGCTCGGGGGTTGAATCTGGTGACTGCGCTGGCCATCCATTACAGATAAAAACCAGCTGCCTCTTCTTCCTAAAAGTTCTTGCAAATTTGGGGGTGTTTAGGGTATTGACCTTTTGCGGGATAAATTGGCCCCAATCAAGCGCTGCCCCACGGGGTATGCATAGTTTTGCAAAATGGGGTGAAGCCTTTCCCTTATTCCCTTTAAAATCCCCCTTTTCCTTTTACAAATTCCCATTTACCGACCAAAAAACCCCAGACCCTCCACACTCCCCCATGCTTTTACAGATGGGGTAAGGCACTCTTCCACACCTTTTAGTTGCTCTGCTCTCCCCAAATTTTTTGTGTGACCAACACCTCAAACTTGATTTTTCTGTCCACACATTTATTCCAACTTCTCTGTCAATGTCTTTGTTCTTTAGCCCAATTTAAACTTTTTCCTTTTATTTTGCCAGTTAGAATGGCTTTTTTTTTTCCACTCTGCCCTGGGCCCCATCCCGGGGTTGCCTCTTCACTGTAACGTTGAACTGGCGTTTTGCGGGGCTATTTAATGAAGCTGCCCGTTAAAGGGCCTTGAGGCGCCCCATTTCCAAACTTTAAGATTCTAATGTATTTCTTGTTGTGCACGGGCCCCCCACTTCCTTTCTACCGGCTAGAACCTATTTGGGCTTCTCCTCTGAAGGGGGAGTACACACCGTTGTAGGAAATTTCAGTTTTTTGGCAATTTCCGCGGAATAGCCTTCTCTCTCATACAGAAAAAGACTTTTTTTTCGGCCATTTTGCGATTTAATGAACCAACAAATGTAATGCCCCCAAAAATTCTCAACTAGTAAAAGGGGAAGGGGCATTTTTAGCTTTCTAATCAGAAAAACTGTTTTCAGCTGTGCTAACATACTGCACAAGGGGTTTTTCAAGGGTGTTCAAAATATCCAATAGCCTTTTTACACGTTACAAACACAATGTACCATTAAAAAAACACTGGAGTGAGGGTTGTTGGAAAGGGGCCCCTTAAACCCCAAAAGTAGTTTTGCTTAAAAACCCAAGGCTTTGGCCAGAATGTCATTTCCCACTTTAAACAATGTTAGAGTGATTTCTGTTTTTTTTAATGTTAGCCCCTTTGAAAAAACTGTGCTTTTCTTTTAAAAAAAAAGGGAAAATTTTTTCTAGTGACCACAACTTTTGAACAGTGGTACACTCACCGCCACTTTATTAGGTACCCCATGTTTGTAAGGGGTTGGACCCCCTTTTGCATTCATAACTGCATAAATTCTTCGTGGCTAGATTCAAAAGGTGTTTGAAACGTGTCAATTGGTCCCAAAGGGGCCCAAAAGAGTGCAAGAAAATACCCCCACCCATACACCACCACCCAGCCTGAACCGTTGATACAAGGGGGATGGATCCAGTTTTAATGTTGTTGACGCCAATTTGACCCTCATCCGAATGTGCAGCAGAAATCGGATTTCAATTATTTTTTAATTTTTTATTTATTTTAAAGCCCTTATTCAGGGGGGTAAAACGGGGTTTTCTTCTGCTGCTTGCCCATTCTGCCCAAAGTTCGCCGTACTGTGCTTCAGATCTTTCTCCCCACCTTTGGGTTTTAACGGGTGGCTATTTGGTCAGTTTGCCTTTCTATCAGCTGAACCCGTCTGCCCATTTCCCCAGACCCCTGGCACAACAAGGCATTTTCCCCCCACAGGACTGCCCCTACTGATGTTTTTTTTTTTTCGGACCATTCTCTGTAAACCCCGAGATGGTTGTGCGTGAAAACCAGGAGATCAGCGTTTTGAAAAATCAGCCCACCCCTTTCGGCCCAAAACCGCCACGTTAAAAGGGCACTCAAATCACCTTTCTTCCCCTACTGATGGCTGGTTTAATGCAGGAGATTGTTTGACCATGTTACATGCAATTTTGATTTGCGCCATGTGATTGGTGTTTAGAAATTAGTGTTAACGAGCAGTTGGACAGGTGTACCTAATAAAGTGGCCGGTGAGTGTATATCTATTAAATAAAATTATATTATAAAATTATATAAAAATGAATGCTTGAGAGTACAGGTCCTAGCATGTGACAAATTTGGTGCAATCCTTGTGAACTCATTTATGTGGGGGGCACCTCCAGAAGGGTTAACATTCTAATTCATGAACATTTGTGTTAGATACAAAGAAAAATGGTTAACTATTTTGATACAGCACGCCACTTCATTGAAGTACATGCCTCAGGTAAAAGCACCTTCACTTTTTTTGCTATAGATAGGGTTAACCACCCATTACATAGAGGTGACTGACAGTGTTTGTTATACTAGAGATCGTCAACTGAAGCTTGCTTTTAGATTCATATTTCCTATCAGGTGTGAATTTTAAAACTGATCTATTCTATATTTATTCATAATTCATGTTATTTACACATTATGGTTGTCAAGAGATTTGATTGGTCCACAAGGATTTTAAATTTTTTTAGATATCATGCTATGAGTAAGGATTTCATAAGCCTAAAACGCGTCAGTGTGGACCATAGCTAAAGGGGTTGTGTGAGAAACAAAAAAAAAAAGAAGAACATAAAGTGCAGTAATAGCAAAGATAAGCAGTAACTATCTGTCAAAATCCAGTGTGTGAACGACTTACAATCGTATATTATCGCCATGTTGGATCTTTCTCCTCACTGGCCTAGTGGGCAGAGTTGCTAGGCGTGCCTCATTCCCCCGAGCTGAGCTGTAGATTCTGTATACTATATTCACTATGTCAAGGGTAGATGATACAGTGGTACCAAAAATGTATAAAATCAAAGATGCTTTATTGAAAATCCATTAAAAAGCAAGTAAGCCATCATGGCATAGCAAAAAAACCCTAATGAAAACGCTGACGCGATGGCTGCCATGATTAAGGGTGGATTTCCACCTGAAATGCGTCAGCGTTTTCATTAGGGATTTTTTGCTATGCCATGATGGTTTACTTGCTGTTTAATGGATTTTCAATAAAGCATCTTTGATTTTATACATTTTTGGTACCACTGTATCATCTACCCTTGACATATTGGACTTTCTACGGGCAGCTCTGACCGGGATACGTGCGGAGGCCATTCTATCATCGGGTGAGCTGGTCTATTCACTTGTTTGTTCTATATTATATCACACCACAAATTATATATATTAATATATAAATATATATATATAAAATATTTAAATCATATATATATCATACTTGCCAACCCTCCCGTTTTTGGCGGGTTACTCCCGCTAATGGGGGCCGTGTCCCGCCCCCGCTGACCCCCCGCTTAGGTGGCTTAACCTCCCGCATCTGTAGAGATGCCAGAGGTTATCTGTGTAAAGAGGCATCAGGCAGCGTCCCTTGACGCTGCCCTAAAGCCTCTGTCCTGCTCTGCTGTCTGGCAATGCTCTCCTAGCTTCATAGGAAGCTGCAAGAGCACTTCGGGAAGGGAGCGGGGCTTCGCGGGACCCGCGAAGCTCTGCCCCCTCTCCCCGAGCAGAGCACAGCATGAAGAGGCAGGACGCAGGCAAAAGGATAGGTGAGTGCATTACAGGGGTGTGTGTCTGGGGAGGAGTGTGGCAGGGGATGGGTGTGCGTATAGTGCAGTGTGCAGGGGATGGGTGTGCGTATAGTGCAGTGTGCAGGGGATGGGTGTGCGTATAGTGCAGTGTGCAGGGGATGGGTGTGCGTATAGTGCAGTGTGCAGGGGATGGGTGTGCGTATAGTGCAGGGGATGGGTGTGCGTATAGTGCAGTGTGCAGGGGATGGGTGTGCGTATAGTGCAGTGTGCAGGGGATGGGTGTGCGTATAGTGCAGTGTGCAGGGGATGGGTGTGCATATAGTGCAGTGTGCAGGGGATGGGTGTGCGTATAGTGCAGTGTGCAGGGGATGGGTGTGCGCATAGTGCAGTGTGCAGGGGATGGGTGTGCGTATAGTGCAGTGTGCAGGGGATGGGTGGGGATGCGTGATATAGTGCAGTGTGCAGGGGATTGGTGTGCGTATAGTGCAGCGTGCAGGGGAGGGGTGTGCGTATAGTGCAGCGTGCAGGGGATGGGTGTGCACGTAGTGCAGCGTGCAGGGGATGGGTGTGCGTATAGTTCAGTGTGCAGGTGATGATGGGTGTGTGTATAATGCAGTGTGCAGGAAATGGGTGTGTGTATAGTGCAGTGTGCAGAGGATGGGTTTGCATATAGTGCAGGGGATGGGTGTGCGCATAGTGCAGAGGATGAGTGTGCGCATAGTGCAGTGTGCAGGGGATGGGTGTGAATGTGTTTTAGTGTGTGGAGAAGGGTTGTGTGTGTCGTGCAGTTTGTGTGTGTAAGGGTTTGTGTTTTTGAATGTGCAAGGGGGTAGGAGTTGCCCACTTATCTTTTGCTCCTGCCCCCTGCGGTCAGTCTCCAGCGGCTGCATGGGGCTGGATACAGATCGCAGGGGGCATGAGTTGCCCCCTTGCTCCTGTCTCCTGCCCCCTACGGCCTGTCTTTGGCGGCTGCAGGTGGAAGGAGACAAGCCACAAGGGACAGACTGGTGATTGTAGCCTATTTAGCATCCAGGAAAGCTGGGTGACACTCTATCCCCCAAAAGTGGCACCCAGTTCTCCTAACATGGAAAGCTGGATGTTACCTGTGGGTGTTGGGTGTCACCCAGCTTTCCTGGATGCTGAGTAAGGTATCCAGCCTATATATATGTGTGTAATTTCTTTCTTTTATTTTTTTTTTTACAGATTCCCATTTGGACTACGTCGGATTCAGTGGACTACGTCGGATCAACTTTGGATCTATTTTTTTCAAATAAAATGGTTATAGAGGGCTGGTGTCGGGGAGTAATTATTTAAATAAAAGTTTTTTTGTGCAATTTGTGTTTGTGTTTTTTTTCCATATAATTCCAGTGCTAGTAGTAGTGACAGACA
Organism: Phyllomedusa bahiana; assembly: GCA_025379985.1. NCBI lineage: Eukaryota > Metazoa > Chordata > Amphibia > Anura > Hylidae > Phyllomedusa > Phyllomedusa bahiana. The sequence goes on from JAODAL010002840.1 coordinate 93,135, forward strand.
CCTCTTCATTACTATCGCTCGGGCTTGGTGTCAGCCAGTGGTGTTTCTTGTTGCCCAAGGCTGACAATAACCATGTGTCATGTGTCACTATTACCCCAGTACCCAACACACCAGGGGTGCTGGGAAGAGCCGGTAACCGTCAGCAGCGAACCCGCTAATGTGAGGGTCCGCTTCTGGAACAGCTGCAGGCTGGTATTTTTAGAATGGGAAGGTATCAGTATCGATGGTTCTTCCCATTCTGATAGTATCAGGCTGCCGCTGTCGGTTTTTACCTTGGCTGGTTATGGAAAATGGGAGGGACCCATGTCGTTTTTTTTATGAAAATGTATGTAATGAGAATCTGCACATGGGCATCCACTGTAATGATTACAAGTGGTGCCCTCTTTAGGATTCTCAATAAATAAATAATTAAAAAAAAAAAAAAAGACTTGGGGTCCCTCCATTTTCCATAACCAGCCAAGGTAAAACCGACAGCTTTAGCCTGATACTATTAGAATGGAGAGGTCCATTAACACTGGTCCATTCCGACTCTAAAAATACCAGCCCGCAGCCGCTTCAGAAGCAGACCATCACATCACGCAGCTCTTCCCAGTACCCCTGGTGTTTTAGGTACTGGGGTAATAGTGACACGGGGTTGGTGTCAGCCTTGGGGTGACAAAAACTGCTGAAAAAAACCCGAGTGATAGTAATGGAGAGATGTCTGTCAGATAGTCTGTTACTAAAACTGGAATTAAATGGGAAACAAAAACACACAAATTGCATAAAATTTTTTATTTAAATAAACTCTCCCCGACATCAGCCCTCTTCACCAGTTTATTAATGAAATCAACCCAACGTTGGTCCAACACAATCCAATGAGTCCGACATAGTCAAAAGGGCAAACCTGTATGAATATAAGAACATTAAAAAACATGACGGTACTAAACTCCATCTCCTGCATCCCCTGAAGATCATTCCTGCGGCTGATCTTCTGGGGGTGCAGGGTATGGAGTTCAACCTGCACAATATGATTCTGGGGGGGTACAGAACCCAGCCACAGCACAATCTCCAGGGGGATGGTCCTATGCCCCCCAATTAGATTGTAAGCAGTGCTCTGTACTCCTCTCTCCCATTATTCTCCACCATTGTGCTATGCAACCTAGCGTCAACAAAAAATAGAACCCCCCCCATCACCCCATAACCTCCCCACTCATGTGGATTTTGTACAGAGGTGGCTACAGGTAGGGAAGTGATGAAAAAAATAGAATTCTAAGATGTTTGTGTGGTAAATTTTGCAGGGATGAGTCATGGTCAGAAGAAGTGCACTGGTATATACAACTGTATAATCACTGTGTGGTAGAAATATTGATTGTAGTGTAATGGTTTAGGTTCAGGCACAGTTATGCGGCATCTCCCAGCTCTCCTGGATGCTGAATGGGCTAGCTAATGTCCAGGAAAGCTGGGTGACACCAAAACCCTAATTTAGCTTTCTTACAGAGTCGTTACACATTTAGGTTGAGTGGGTGTGGCTTTGGAGGGGTGTGTCTCATCAACTGGAGGGCGTGGTCATGCAAATTTTTGGCACGCCGAGCTACGCACACTGCACCTTCTAATCTCCCACTTTTCCACTTTCAAAAGTTGGCAAGTATGATATATATGTGTGTGTGTACAGCCCTCAGTGTCCTTTCTACTCTGCAGAACCGTCCCTCATACTACCGAGCACAGCACATGTCCAGTGATGTCAGTCAGCATAACCAGGAGGTAACTCAGAGTCTTTCCTACTTCCTTTAGGACAGGTTTCTGCTGAGGAAGTGTCCCGACGGCCATTTTGTTCTTCTAGAATGATTATCCCCTAGACAAACAAGCAGACTTTTCTAATTAAAGATATTTAGGAATTTTTTCATTAAGACATATAGTTTATGTATTTAGTTTTCTTCTTTTCCCGTAGAACCCCTTTAACTAATTTTTCTTCTGTATAATGTATTGCTGTCATTTTTTAGAAGATTTTCAATAAAGCCGTTACATACATTTTTTAATTATACATGATGGTGCCAGACTTCTGTTTTCCTATTGGAACTTTCAAGCCTGCTTATGTGCTGTAACGCTTGGCCAGCAGTAAAGCACACATAATTCCTGTCACTACTACTTCTGTTTATATGTCACAGTATTTTTTCTGGAAGGTAATTTGTGCAATTTTTGGATTTTCTATTTCTTATCAATTTATTGATTACAATGAGTGATGGTGCCCAAAATGTATAATGTTTTACAAATTATTAATAAATCCATGTTTTCATTGATATATGGCAGTATAGCATAATAGAAGAACTGCCACAATCTATGAAGGCAGAAAATAGTAGGCTGTGGACTATGTTATCTTTTTGTCCTCAGTTACGCCAATGGTAATATCATAAATGGAACAAGTGGACTGATTGGGCCTCATTTATGAAAATGTTCTAGCAGGAAGACTGTCTTTGTTGCCAATTGCAACCAAACTGAAAGCTGAGCTCTGATTGATTGCTTTGGGCAACAAAGACAGAGTTACTGTTAGTTTTTATAAATTAGTCCCAACGTCTCTTCCTTCTGGGTCTTATTATTACTAGTAGAATCTGAATGAACATTTCTTCACCAAACTTCACATTTTACACATACTTCTCACCAATAGCCCAACAAGTCAAGCAGTACATGTAAAATATGCAAACCTAACACTGTAATTCCCCAGGAAAAAAACATCCCAAACTAATTGCTGTATGACCCTATGGTTTCTCTCAGTCTGAATTCACATAGCTATGACTACACTAATGCACATACTCTGATGGTGACTTCAGGAAGCTGAGTGTCAGCAGCAAGCTTCTCTCTAGTAGCCATGTCAGGATATTGAACACGTAGAAACTCTGTCACCATAAAAAAGAAGAGGGTAGAAGAGATGTATTAGTATTAAAGTCTTCGAAACATTATTTAGATTTAAAGAAAAATTAGCCTCTTAACCCCACGCCTGACAAGGCTTTAATGATTAGCACTTTTTTTTTAGTTTTTGCCTCCCTGCATTTCAAAAGTCCTAATTTAAAAAAAAAATCAGTGACACAGTTGTAGGAGGCCTTGTTTTATGAGGTAGAAGTTATACTTTTGGGGGGCATAGTTTGAGTTTACATATTATGAGCTTGCACAGCTCCAAGATCACCGCAAAAGTCCTTCAGGCATTGAGACAGAGGCAGATATCAGGTGCAAACGGTTCCTTGGTCCGTATGTTTATTTGTGCAGAAAACAAACGTATGGCAACATGCACAGCAAAACACTAAACAAACAAAACTCCTGCTCGTCTGAGCACTTACTAAACAGAGGAGTAGTTCCCTCACTAACACCTTGTGCAACACCTTCCTCCAGTGTGACCGACTCCATTCCAAAAGGTAGACTGGAGTTGTAGCCGACACCCAGCCAGCTACCTGCTGACCTTAAAGGGGTTTTGCCACCATGTAATGTTGACTTGGGAACCTCCAAAATGGGTATTTAATCACTTTTCTAAATATATGTGATTACAAAAAGTGAAGACTCTGAGAGCTACGGCATTTCTCAGTCCCCCTTAGTTACCTGAAAGCTTCCACTAGACACGACCAGAGGAGCTGACAGGCCGCGGTTGCGTGAAACTCTTCTTATCTGATGACAGGGAAATTGAATGAGCTTTTAAGGTACAGGGAATAAAGTGCAGGCTATGAAGCTGTGTCTTGCTGTATTGAGAATCCACTGTTTTACTGTTATTTCAGTTAAGTTTTGAGACACTCCCTTATTCCTCACTCCTTCCTCACCTCCTCCCTCTCTGCCCTGCAGCCTTCATGACTCAGCATGATTTGTTTATATCTACTCCCGTGCTGATAAGGAGGTAAGTAACTGGCGTCCTGGCAAATCCCCTTTAAATAGGCCAGGAGAAATCCTGGCATGGAACATAGGGAGTAAACACCCACCCTATTCTATGCTTACTTCCAATGAAAGGCAGACACAGGAATGGCTGGGAGCCATGCTAACAAACAAATTAAACGTATGTCAACGGTCTGTAGTGTCGACCACTATTTAACGCTAGCCTTTCACTACCATGGCTCCATACCTTGGTGGCATGTGTCTTGATTTCCCCAGGCATATGCCCAGAATCTGGTTGGGATATATATGCCATTGCAGACCTTCCCAGCTGCGGCTTTACAATACACATTAGAATTGTTTTTCATTTTTTAAATTATTTTTTACACCATTCCCATTTCACACTAAATACCCTACTAAATTAGTTATACAGGTTATTACAGTTGTGTAGATACCTAATATGTGTAGTTTTTGTGTGTGTAATAAAGGCACAATTATTTTTTATTAAATATTTATTTTTATTAACTTTATGTTTTTTACTTTTTTTATAATCACATGAAGGGATAACTGTTTTACATTTTTTTACACTTAATAATGTATTTGCATATTCCTTTATGCTAATACTTTTACTTTCTGTGCACGTATGACACAGGCAGCAGTTAGGGCAGCACACAGTGTACCCTGACCACAGGCTTACTATACAAACAACCCTGGCGCTACTGTAGGCCCCCAGGGCTGACTGTACCCATGTTCCCTGGGCTCTATTGGGTCACCAGGAGTCCGGATCACCCAATGGAGCAGGGGCCCTTTGATTATGCCGCAGTCACTGACCTTAAAGGGGTTATCTCACTACATTGATAACTTCAGTCCTGTTTTTTTGGTTTCATTTTTTAATTAAGGTGCATGTTTACTGGCTTTATTGGCTACTACTTCCCTGCAGTGATAAGATGCTGAGGAAACCAGATCTGTAGCTATAGCGACCAGTGCTGGCAGCCTATCAGGAGAGATCAAACAGGTCTGTAGCTAGAGTGACCTAAGGAAATGATGCAGCCCATACAAGAGGGGATATCTAAGAATAAGTAGGACACTGTTTATGGACACATATTACAAAGTGACTTGTTTTCAAAAAAAAACAATCCTTGTAGTGAGAAAACCCCTTTAAGTTTCCTCTGCTTACCGGCGCTTACTGTTAAGTACAGCTCTGTTCCTAGTGCAGCTGCAGTGCTGTAGATAGAGGACCTGCCAGTTGTCTATAGTCAGTGGGCACTCGATAACAAGTTTAGAACATGTAATGCAGTTTACATTACAGTATACATTGCTGGAATTCCTGGGCGTAACTATAGCTGTAGAGACCATGGCAGCTGTTATGGGGCCTCTAAAGTTGAGGGAGCCCACTCATGTACAAGAACATTGTTCCTTATTGTAAGTAGTTGGTGGTCTCCAGCTCTACTATTTGGGTTCCCTGGTATCTGGTGGTATTATTATTACCTATTGTTGCTCATGCTGGTATTTTAGTTTATTGTCATTAGGTTGTGTGGCCCCATCTCATTTTGCTATGGAGCCCTAAAAATTCTAGCTACACTGCTGCTGGCATTCTGTGCAAATAATTCAGAAAGCCAAACAGCATAAGTGCACAACATTTCTATATAAAGTAAATCTTTATGCCTAGCTTTCCACATTACGTATCTCTAACAGCACAACCATACCACATACTGTACAATGGATTAAAAATCACAATGGTTTCATCTCCCCCTGCTTCTATTAAATCACGCTTTTATGTACTCTGAATACTTCTCACGGCTTAAATTATTAATACTTAAAGTAGTGAATTTAGACTTTCAAAATCTAAAACAAAATAGCACCGGAGACAAGGTGATAAATTGCTTACCAATCACAAACACCTATTCCCTCTGAGAACGCAGAACTGCCTGTCAAGCTGCATTTTACATAAATATTTCCCCTAACTTTTGTATTAAGTGCAATGCCCATACCCCAGGCACCTGAAAACTTCCTTTTGGTCTGGTAATTATGAATATAAAGTCAATGCAGATGGTCCCACAGCTGTGGATTATCATTTTAGTGTAGTAATTACGTAGGTAAGTGTAGTGGGGACTATTTAATATTGCGCCTTTCCTGTGGGCAGAAATGAAGAAGGATCACCCTTTCTATCTACTCACATTCAGTCAACATACATTATCTCCCAAAACTGAGTACACTCCACATTTTTGTGAATATTGTGTTCTATCTTTTCATGGGACAACACTAAAGATATGACACTTTGAAACAATGTAAAGTAGTCTGTGTACAGCTGGTATAATGGTATAAATTTGGTGTGCCCTCAAAATAACTCAACATCAATGTCTAAACCGCTGGCAACAAAAAGTGAGTACACCCTAAGTGAAAATGGACAAATTGTGCCTAAAGTGTCAATATTTTGTGTGGCCCCTATTATTTTCCAGCACTGCCTTAACTGTCTTGGGCAAGGTGTTCACTAGAGCTTCACAGGTTGCAGCCACTGGAATCCTCTTCCACTCCTCAATGATGACCTCCTGCAGCTGGTGGATGTTAGAGACCTTGTGCTCCTCCACCTCCTGTTTGCGGATGTCCCACAAATGTTCTGTAAGGTTTAGGTCTGGAGACATGCTTGGCCAGTTTAGCAGCTTTACCCTCATTTTCTTTAGCAAGGCAGTGCTCATCTTGGAGGTGTGTTGGTTGGGTCGTAATCATGTTGAAATACAGCACTGCGGCCAAGTTTCTGAAGGGAGGAGATTATGCTCTGCTTCAGTATGCCACAGTAGATGTTGGCATCCATGGTTCCCTCAATGAATTGTAACTCCCCACAGCCAGCAGCAATCATGGAGCCCCAAACCATGACACTCCCACTACCAGGCTTCACTGTATGCAAGACACACCTGTCTTTGAACTCTTCACCTGGTTGCCACCACACACGCTTAACATCATCTGAACCAAAGAAGTTTATCTTTGTCTTTTCAGACCACAGGTCATGGTTCCAGTTATCCACGTCTTTAGTTTGCTTATCTTCACAGTGCATACTTTGCAGCCTTTCTTGTGCATCATCTATAGAAGAGGCTTCCTTCTGGGATGACAGCCATGCAGACTAATTTGATGTAGTGTGTGGTAGATGGTCTGAGCACTGACAGGCTGACCTCCCATCCCTTTAACCTCTATAGCAATGCTGGCAGCATTCAACATTTTGGAAAGACAATCTCTGGATATGACGCTGAACATGTGCACTCAACTTCTTTGGCCGACCAGGGCGAGGCCTATTCTGAATGAAACCTGTCTTGTAAAACCACTGTATGGTCTTGGTCACAGTGCTGCAGCTTAGTTTCAGGGTGTTGGCAATTTTACTATAACCTAGGTCGTCTTTATGTAGAGCAACAATTCTTTTTTTCAGATTCTTAGAGAGCTCTTTGCCATGAGGTGCCATGTTGAACTTCCAGTGACCAGTATGAGAGAGTGTGATTACACCAAATTTAACACACCTGATTCCCATTCACACCTAAGACCTCGTAACACTAATGAGTCACATGATGCAGTGGAGGGAACATAGCGAATTGGGCAGAATTTGTCAACTTTCACTTTTGTGTACTCACTTTTGTTACCAGCAGTTTAGACATTGATGGCTGTATGTTGAGTTATTTTGAGGGAACACCAAATGTACACTATTATGCATGATGCACACTGACTACTTTACATTGTATCAAAGTCTTGTATCTTCAGTATTGACCTATCTCACTTTTGTGAGATACTGTATATACAGTGCAACTTAACAATATATCTATATACATAGCAGAAAAAATATAAAGGAATTAAATTATAAATATAAAGAAATATATAAAATAAAATGTAAATAAAAATATAAAGGATTAAAAGAACAGACAAATGTAACCCTTCCCCAACATAGGATATATATTTACATCAAGATGTCAGGGCAGAGAATGTGAAACACGGGGTGAGTGCTGGTTATTAACTTGTTGTTAGCAGCTGGGATCAGAGATAAATTTGATCCTGGATATTTAACCATGTAGATGCCCTGGTCACTGCCACCATGGTATCTGAGCCAAAAGAGGGGGAAGCCCCTCATCCACCTAATCGTGCCAGAATTGCAGGCCTGCCATGTTAATATACCTATATCACCTTGCCAAAAGCAAAGTGTAATAGGAGACTATTAATAATATAGTACGCTGCAATACATTACTATTGCAGTGTAGTGTACAGTTCATCAAGCCATTGCATATTCATGTACCTTCAGGGGATTAAAAAAAAAGGAAAAAATAATACAATAAAGTTTCTGAAAATAATAAAAATTTAAAAAAAATTTCCACTTATCATATAACAAAATTTAATATACTAGGTACCTGATTGGTAAAAGTCCATTCATTAAAACAAACCTTATATGTCCTACACAATGAACACTCTCAACAACAAAAAAACTACCAAAATTTATTTTTATCGTCATCTTACTTTCGAAAAAAGAAAAAAAGTAGAATAATGTGATCAAAAAGTCATAGGTAGCCCAGTGACGGTGACTCAAAGCAATTTTCTTTCTTTAATTAAGGTCTTTTAAAAATAATAAAATGAAAAAAATATAAATCCAGTATGTAGCAAAATTGCACTGAACAAACAGAATAAAGTCAACAGATTATTTAAACCTCACAGTAGGCTCCATAAAAACAAAAAAAAGGCACAAGGTGTGCTTTTTTTTTTCATTCCACCCTATAAATATACTTTTTTAGTTTTTCAACACATTACATAACTCATTAAATCATACAATTAAAAGATCAACTTGTGCCACAAAGGAAGATATATGGTTACATTAACTGAAAATGAGTTCTAGCTTTTGGACAGCAGGCAGTACATAAAAAATAAAAACACTGTTGTCAAAAGTCTCTGTATTGAAAAGGGTTAAAGGATACATATGCAGTCCACAAATATAAGTTGTGACTTGTCTGTTACCAGTTTGACAGCTAGAGAACATAAAGGTACCAGTATGTTGTTTGTGTAGTGTTGGGACTACAAATATATGATTGGTGTTCCTAAGTGTGGGAGCTGTTTGAGGTTTTTTTTATATAACAATGAACGGACCATACAATAATCTTAGAGGCATAAACAAGTCCAAGGACTGTAAAGGGGTTCTCTTCCTTACCCCAACGAATCCTCCGAAACGTCACACATGGGCGTACGGCGTTCCTCGTGGTGAAGTTGGCGTTCAGAATTCCGCTATGTTTCTCCTTCTGTTTTGTACCTGGAGGACTCTTTGCTAACTAAGTTAAGTAATAATATGGACGTATAAAGAAATTTCATATCCCTGCATACTCGTCACAGGTTTTTACTCTTTGTATTCTATATGGAAAAATGCCCTAAAATGGTATGGGCGCAAGTTGAATTAACTGCAGTAAAATTGAATATATGGATGGTTGTGTATGGACTGTTATTTATACATATATGCATTAGGGGCTGTTTGAGGCACTTGTTCTGTTCACTTTGTGAGGTATGAGTGTGAGAGTGGTGTCTACACAACAAACTTGGATTCACAGTTCAAACTGGATTTCAAGTCCAAATCTGATTCCAATTCATGTCCTATAGTTTTACATGGGAAATCAGTGTTAGTGTGAACTTTAAGAAATTTTCTAATGTTGGTTTGAAACCAGCATTGTGGGGAAAAAAAGGAGTGACATGTTTCAGCTCAGGTGAGTTTTCCAGAGATAGGCTCACCTGAGCTGAAACGTTGCATCTTTGTGTGCAGGCTCGGACTAGCCCACAGGGGAATAGGGGAATCACCCGTTGGGCCCCTTAGCATGGTAGAGCTAAAATAGTTTTTTAACTGCATATACAACCTCAGAACAGACAAAAAAGCAGAGAAAGAGAGGCAAAAAGCAAGAGGCAGAGTATAGGAGGCATCTACAGTCATTTACAGTAGCTAAAATAAACTCCACCGGTGGGCCCAGAAACAGCTCAACTGGTGGGACCACAGTCCGACACTGTTTGTGTGGAGCATGTATCAATATTTATTATGATAAACTTTTGAGGGTTTATTTTGGATATGCTGTTGCCTATTCCTTTTTTTTGGATTGGATACTAGTAATAACGTAGGATTGGAAATAACCTAGTATTAGGCACTGTTGTATTCCTTATCCTTCTGTATGGGATTGTTACATTAACAAGAAAAAGTTTTTTTGTGTAAACCTTTAAGTGCTGTTCTCAATTTTCTATTTTTGTACTTTTCATGTTGTATTTGTCCATAAGATTAAATAGCCCAATGGAGGCTAAAAGTGTGTGTGTTTGGCCGATATAGATCTGTACACTAGCAGAAAAAAAAAGTATGGATTAGCACCAAAGCCCAGTATGATAAATTTATACCTTTCTTACAATGGGACCCTTTTAGATATAAATGCCATTTGCCATCCATAAGAGGCATCCATTCAACATGTATGTCCTGATATGAACTATACATAGAGGCCATAATCATGATGCGTACAGAAGAAAGGAAATAATGTTCAAATTCAATCATGCACAGTGTTTCTTTACTTTTAAAGGGTTTTTCTCGCTACAAAGATCATATCTCTAATGATGGGGACAGTAAAAATAAGCACTTTTGTAATTGGTTTGCATTACCTAAGTCACTTAGGATAGTAAAACAGATATGATCTAAACTGTGCATCTACAGTTATTTCTGCAGCAGCTGGATGGGACACGCCCCCTGTTCTGTGATTGGCTGACTGATATGTTATGCAGCCTGTTGGGATATGCCCCCGAACGGGAAACACCCCCTGCGCTGTGATTGGCTGCCTGCACACTCTGTGTTTACTCCCCTCCGAGCTGTGAGAAACTAGCTGCGTGAGATGATTGTGTGTCTGTATAATAAGGCTGCCTCAGCTCCTCCTGGCTCTCCAGTGATAGTTCTATGTAAAGGATCTGGGCAATTGCTGAGTATCTAACTGCTAGATTAACTCTCCCCCCATATAACACAGCCTTATACAGTCTGATCTACCTCCTGCCTGATAACAGAGGGGAGGGGGGCAGAGAACATTTTTCACGCTTGCATCATCAGTTCAGGCTGTGTGTATAACGGCCTACACCAATGCAGAGGTACTGTACAAGGACTTGAGCAAGCCTGAGAGGGAGCTGACAGCTCTGCAGCCAGAAGCATAGCAAGAGGTCTGAAAAGCTGACGTCCTCTTGTGAAGGTAGAGAGGTTTGAATCAATATTGTGTTATATGTATAATTATTGAAATCCACTTTTCTCCTTAATAAGGCATTTCAGCTGAGCAAATCCATTTTGTGAAAATGATGCATGCAATTATGAAGAAGCTAAGATGGCTCAGATGTGACCACTTGTTATGCTGTTTCCTCAAAGATGGTGACCTCCGCTATTGTCTCCCTTCCAGAATGTTTCGTTTCAACTGGAAATCACTGAAGTTTTGGCTGAGACAATCCCAGAGGCTTTTTTCTGTTTCCTCCAGATACAACTTGTGACCAATAAAGTGTAACTTAACTATCTGCCTTAAATATGGACATACAATCCGTTTCCCTCTCTCCTTACTGCGCCTTGCTTTTATCTTGATTACAGTTATACAAATATGTGTGTAATGGCTTTGTCTGTTCAGAACTGCTTGAACATAAAGAAATTTGACCCTGAACTCTTGTGGTCTGGACCAGTTTCTAATCGGGCGCGCCGATACATGTTCCCGCTGATCGTGATTGGGAATACCGGGTGCAAACGGGTGACCCCCTCCCATGTTGGTAAACGACCCCCAACATTTTGGCGTCGCAATCGTGAGGCTGACTGAGGTGGATCCTAGACCCCCGAGGACCCGAACCTGCCACTGGCGTTTGAGGACCGGAGGATATCAAATTGAGGACTGCAGCCTCTAAAGTCCTCGGTAAGTTTTGAAGCATCTATATGTAATTTAACTACCCCGTTGGCATTTGATTGTCTCCCCGTTAGTAGATTGCTTGTGGTATCTGGTCCGCGGTGTCACAATAAAGTGACTCAACCTAGACAAATTTGATCCCACCCGGCCTACGTTTCGAACAATGTTTTGCTGTGACTTCCAGTAGTTCGGATTGTCCACTGTTTGTAGTCAAGAACCCTTTGCCCGGTATGGGCTGCTGAACTATTGTGAACCTGACAGTCTCTAAAGGTTAATTGTTGAGTGGGTACGGGAGTCTCCGGGTTATTTTAGGACTGAGATCTGTGTATTACTAGAATAGTCAGGTGGGTCCGTTTATAACTAATTCACTAGGGATGTTTCTGGACAATATAAGTATACATATATGTTTTGACAAAGACCGGAGGGTACGGTCCCCACATTGTGGCAACAAAGTGGGAACTATTGTTGGTTAGGCAGGGACGCTTTATTATTTTGATAGAATCCTTGTGTTGTGAGACAGGATCCGGGCAACAGGCCGGTGGCCACGGCTGTGTAAGTCCTTTGTCAGGATTGTGAGACCTTCCCCATACGTATAACACCAAATGTTTAAGATGTTTTCAAAAAGAGGCATGAATTGCCTGAAGGGCAGAGACTGTTGAAGAAATTGTATGTAGAAAATAATGGGAAAAAGTAATGTGAAAAAATGCATTCAAAATGTATAAGTGGTGGGGATTGCCAAAGAAGGGAAGATTGCAACCATCTAAATGGCAAGAGGTAGTGGAGAATCAAAGAGGGCAGTTTCTGACAAAGGATTGTTATGGAGATGCCAGGCTCACCTCCGAGGGCCAAAATTGCAAAAAAGGTTTTGTGGAAGTTGAAAATGTTGGAGGGAAGGATAAGGAAGAAAAAACTGCATTCAGGGTTAATTTTATATTCAAGCTACATCACTTGTTATCTTTCACACTGAAATTCTGGCAGAGTGTATAACCTTGGCTTCGATTCAAAGCATCTGTTAAGGGGGGTAGCTGCAAGGGCTCGCACTTCAGTTTCTCCCCTCGGGTAGGGTGTACTGCAAAAGCGCTCAGTCAGAAGCAGTCGTGTAGTTTGATCGAAGAGAAAAGATAGTAAAAAAATATATAAAGTAGACTTGAGAGAAAAAAAGCATAAATTTACTCTCTGTGTAGAATGAGAATAAATCATGAATGATAAGCTACATGTTTTTGAGGACAAGCACTGAAAAGAACAATGATGTCTTCCCAATCCACCCCTAAAGCCCCAAGAACCTCAGAGGGAGCGTGGTGACCCGCAGTGCGGTGGTCTCACCCACTTTGGTCAAGGGGGTTTCGGGTAATAGGTAGGCCCCTCGTGCTCTTACCCCCTACCCTGGGACCGATACACTCCGGAAAGGTGGGATCACCAAGCTCATATGCATGTTAAAGACCCAGCAACGGTGGTTCAAGTACTGTTTCTCAATCTGGGTCATGAAGAAACACCACTCACCCACTGTGGGAGCCATAGTTAACCCCGCCAACCCTCAATTGTCACACCGAGGGGTTTGGCGCAGATTATAATGGAGAAAGCTGGTTCAGAGGCTAATCCAGGACTGGTGAGAATTATCTGAAGACAAGGTCCAAGAGGAGATGGTATCTGCTATCCTGACGGCGCAGGAGATCTCCCTTGCAACGTTTATAATCCATTCTGTTGGGACCGTTCTATAGTGGCAAAGTAGTGACAATGAAACAACTCAGCTTACATCTGCATTACTAGATGCTTCTTGGATTTTGTTAATTAAATAGAGGAAACAATCATGACAAGCCGTCCAGTCTCCCTCCCAACTTATCTCCTCCGGTATCCTTTATGTTTCTACAAAATTTATGCATTTTTTAAGGAGTCCACTTACGTGCATGCTGGAATTTCATCAACAAGCCAAGGTGGCAATTTATATTGAGGTCAGGATAGCTCCATCCTCGCAGGGCACCCGGCTGTCCCTTGTAGCAGAGGGAAAGGCACTGGAGATCTTCCAGAATGTGAGGGATCTAGACAACGAGAAGCAGCCCCCACCCCCGACCGGTCCAGAAGCAACAGACCGGCGCACTGTGCCGATCTCTGATGATGCAGGCAGGCTCCCCTGCTCCACTAGTATGTTGCATTCACCCCTAAACAGATAGATTGCCTGTCTAGCAAATTGCCAGACCCCATGAAATTCCCCATGCAGTTTCTAAGAAAGTTGTCACAAACCAGGCCAGAACTCTATGGGTCAGAATACAAAGAAGCCTTGGCAGTGGTAAAAGGTTTCCAAAAGGTAGTTAATCAGGACAAGAAAAAGAAAGGGGAAAAGAAAACTGTCAAACCACTTATGGTTGAATATGCCCCAGGTTCCTGAAAACTAACAGGCTGTGGTCCTAACCGCCAGCCTAACGCCGGGCCCCCGAGAGCCGCCTGTTTTGCTGAGGGTGCAACCAGGTCAGCCATTTCAAGAGAACTGCCGAGTCCGCCTTCCGGCACAATTTAAGCCTCACAACAGCACAGACATCCCTACCCCAAGGGGGCCCCAGGGATGGGGTCCCAATGAGGTGTGGCCACTGACCCGCCCTTGCAGCAGTGGGAAATCGAGAGGCCTGCGTGTAGTGGACTATACCTCTCGTGTCACCCCACTGATTTTCTGTGGACACTGGTGCAGCCACCTCTGTAATAGGCAGCAAAGAGCCTGCCTCCGGAGGTCCAGATCTCCTCGATGTCCTAAGCACACTTTGTATTGGGTTGAGGGTCGCATACATAAGTTCGCCCCTCACCATGCCAATATTAATGCCTGGTCCCTTTCCCCGAGGCGTATGATGAACCGTTCCTATGGTTTCTGACACTTTCCAGCACCTGTTGGGAGCAGACCTACTCCAATTGATGCGGTGCTGGCCACATACAGTATTCCTCGAGAAGGTATGGAACTTAATTTACAGGAACCCGGGATCAGAAGATGGTATTACCTACCGATGATGCGCTCTGCGTGTGCCCTCCCTCTCCAGATGATGTCCTTAGCCAAGCCCTCTCCATCTTTGGATTCATCTGTATTTTCCACCTCCCCCAGGACATTTGGTCACAGACCGGATGAATGTCGGGCTTCTTCCGTGTTCCCACCGGTGCTATGTAATAAGCCTGAAGGATTGAGTCTCCTACCCTAAGACTTCCACAGTATCCCCTCAAGCTTGAGGTCAAAAGATGACTAAGGCTCAAATACAGTCCTTATTGAACTCAGGGGCACTCGTCTCCTGCCTCTTTCCCTGCAAGCACCCCATGATCTGGCCGCAGTGCTGCAATCAGACTCTCCCGAGCACAAGACTTATCAATAGTCACCTGCGCATACAGTGCTCGTCCCTGTTGCCATCTAATAGTCTTCCTTCAACACGTTGCACTGTTCAGAATCCAGCCACTCTTCTTCCACTCACACAGGGGGAGGAGCGAAGAGAGATAAGAGGAAGTGGAATACAATCCGGATGTAGGACTACCATACAGTCTAACCGCCTTGCAGAACAACTGCAGCCCCATTCACAGTGGTGACTGAAGAGATCCCCTCATGCAGACCTAGATCTCTGACTGATGATCAGAAATGCTACTGAAGATTGACTTTACATACAGGATTTGCAATAACCACATAAGGATTAATCCTCTGCAGAAAGCACTGCCCCACACCTTCAGCTCAAGTTGCTGAATTAACAGGCTCTGGAAGGAAGCCTGTAAAATGGCCAAAAGGAAAGACAATCCAATATATACTGATTCAAGTATGCCATGGAATAGCACATGACTTTGGACTCAATCTGGAAAAACCGAGGAGTCATCACAGCAGCAGGAACCCCAGTCAAGCATGCAGTACAGATCAAGTCTCTAATGGCCGCACTTGAACTGCCCACAAAGGTAGCCATCTTAAAGGTTAAGGCCCATGGCAAAGTGAAAGACAGACAGACCCGACGGAAACCAACAGCGGACCAAGCGCAAAAGCAGCAGCTCTTGGTGTAGTGTCAACCAAGTGGCTGGATCCTGAGCCCATTATGGTAACCACCAGAGCTCAGAAGAAGGAATACATTAAACAAACAGAACTGATAACTCCAGCCGTCTGATTGGAAGCCCCGGCTGGGCCCCACAAGAAAGATATCAGCAGAACAACATCGGCAACCTGCAAAGGAGAAACAACAGTGGAAGAAAGATGGAGCAACCCTCGAAAGAGGAATTTTGAATGCAAAAGGCCTGTCTGTTTTACCCTAGACGAATGTATCCTGCCATTTGCAGCCTGGGCCCAAGAGCTACTCTCGTGGAAAGAAATTCAGGCATCTCATGCTATGTGCAGAAGTATGTACCATGCTCCAGGAATCAGTTCCATATTGCAGCCATACAATCAAGATGTTACTATCTGTACCACCTGCAACCCTTTCCCCAACCTGCTCAAGTTCCATGCAGCACTTTGGCCGAAGCAGAATATCCCCTTCCAAAGATTCAAGATGACCACCCAGAAGCCTAAGAGCCGGTAATTATGAATATGTTTTGGTTGCAATAAGACATGTTTTCAGATGGCCAAAAGCCTACCCAGTGACAACAGACCACCAAAGTACGCAAAGAAGCTGATTACTGAAATAGCATTGTCGTTTTGGATCCTCAGGTGATCGAGTCCGGACCAGGTCCCAGCATTCTCCTATTCCTCGGTTTTCCGAGAGTTAAGGAACATGTTAGGGTAGATTTGGGCCTCCACACGCCGTACCATCCCCAAAAGCTCTGCGAAGGTAGAGAGAATGAATGGGACCCTCAAGAATAATTTGCAAAGATGAATCGCTGGTCGCCCCATGCCCTGGCCAATCCTTCTCCCAATTGATCTGTACCACGTTAGGCACACCCCACAATCAAAACATGGCCAAACCCCAATTGGAGATACTGTTTGGAAAGCCTCCTTCTGTGATTGGAGGTCAGGGAGCAAGAGTTAGGGGAAACTAGTGACAGGACTGTACAATTTGTGATTGAATTGTCGTAGAAGAGTTGACTAATTTGCATCTGCAGTCTCTAGCTTGTCTTCCAGAATCCACAGGGGAAAAACGGTGCATGATTTCAAAACCAGAACCGGCGTGTACATAAAGAGGCATATAACGCGAGGAATTGCCTGGAGCCCAATTTGAAGGGCCCATTAACCTGGTTATCCTGATTTACCCCCACGGCGTGAAATGGAGGAAAGCCCACGTGGATCCATGCTTCTCAATGTAAAAGGGACCCATGACAAAATGATTTATATATCCTTTTATTTGTTTTACCTATATCTAATTCAATAGTGATTTTTTTGGATGGACCATTACCAAAGTGTGCAAACCCATATCATTTGAGTGCTTGGTGATATAGAATTCCCCCATAATCCCTGCCAAAGGATGTCTTTTCCCCGCAGGTAATGGACTCTCGATCCTTTTGAAGGGTGATTTTACTTGTTGTAACCACCGCCCCGGGAATAAAATTGCTATTCACTGGTCAGATGTAGATATAAGATTCTATTGGAGTGCCAAGGGGGGTGTTACCAGATCATTTAAAAGCGCTAGATCAAATTGCTGCGGGCTTCGCTTCCCTTATCCCCAAGATCCAATTAATAAGAATGTAGACTGGGATTAATTACAATTATTATAACCAGCAAAGGTAATATGGGATTCAAGGAGTCTATGAAGAATTAGGCCCCAAAACTAGATGACCTTAACAGAACCGATTAGCCATCGACATGGTGCTATGGCGGAGAAAGGATGAGTTTGGGGTGATAGGTGAAAAATGCTGCACCTATATACCTGACAACACAGGAGTGAATGGAAAAAATCACTATCCGCCCTAGTAAGATTCAAGAAATCTGTCCAAAGGAACCTTAAGGAGAACTCAGGAGTGGGACACTTCTTGGCCTCCTGGCTGACTGATTGGAACGGATGCTGGAAGCGCTGGTTACAAGCAGGTGGGGAGGGGGGGGGGGGGGCATGGTACTAACAAGGTTATACTGGTGGTGCTACAGTTTTTACTGTCTGCTGCATTCCCCTCTAACAAAAACTATTGCCAGGATAGCTGCGGGAGGAGCCACCTCAGGAACTTTACTTATGCACGAACAGAGCCTCTAGAAGGTGCAGTGATGAAGGGAGTATTGGCTGACATCCCTTCCGTCCAAGACCCCCATAAGTTATAACCAAGAACAATTCTCCTGATTTGAAGGACAGATCCAGAAAAATAAAAAACCTCACACTGTTAGGTAGGTTCTAACTGGGAGTTGCGTGTTGAATTCACCCACTAGGGGTTTCCTCACGAGCTTACAGAAGAAATCCCAACACCCCTCTCCCCCAGTGGTGCACAGTTCCAAAGGACAAAACTACCCTAGAAACAGTGCAGCTGACATAGGTACAGAGGAGAAAAATCTGGTCTTTAGGGGGCTTGTGAAGGTAGGAGGAGGTTTTGAATCAATATTGTTGTTATAGTGTATAATTTATGAAATCCCAAGCTTTCACCTTATAAGGCATTTCAGCTGAGCAGAATTCCATTTTGTGTAAAAATGATGCAGCAATTATGAAGAAGCTAGAATGGCTCAGGATGTGACCACTTGTTATCTGTTTCCTCAAAGATGTGACCTCCAGCTATTAGTCTCCCTTTTTCCTGAAGTTTCGTTCACACTGGAAAATCACAGAATTTTGGCTGAGACAATTCCAGAGGCCTTTTTTCTCCCCCAGAGACAACGTGGACCAATAAAGTGTACTTAACACAGCCTAAATATGGACATACGAATCCGTTCCTCTCTCCTGTACGCGCCTGCGATTATCTTGAATTACAAGTTTTATAACACAGATGTGTGTAAGGCTTAGTCTGTTCAGAACTCGCTTGGAACATGAAAGAAATTTGACCAGAACTCTTTGTCTGACTCAGTTTCTAATCGGCCGATACATGTTCCCCTGATCTGATTTGGAATACAGGGGCAAAGGGTACCCCCCCCCTTTGGAAACACCCCAACAAATCCCCCTTTCCCCGCTAACACGAATGATGATGTAACAAAATCTTCAGGAGGGGAAAACAAGCCCCTTGCAGGGGGAGGCCCACCTACTGAGATAAAAGACATGCCCCTGTATCTGAAACTGAAACAGAAACAGCTCAAGTCTACGAAAGCTTCTAATGTTAAAACCCCTTTAAGCATGTTTGGCCCCAAAGGTTATCCAAGAAAAGTAGGGAATAAAAAACCATAGTTTAGGAATGACTGAGATGGGTTTTAAAACGCGCTTTGCAATGCGAGAGGCGAGCCTAGGACTTCGAAACTCATATTTATAGATTCGTATGGGGATTTTTAAGCTCATTACAGCGGGAAAAGGTAAAAAACTTTCAAAGTGGTTTTCCTGAGCCAGAAAAACCCTAGCGCTATAATGTTCCCCGGTTTATGACCCGGTACAGCAGTTCATAGATCGGGGACATTCTATGCCACATAATCGCATGAAGAATTTATGCAGTCGCCCGAAAAAAAACAAAAGTGGCGCAAGCCTTCCTAGGTTTTTTAGAGTAAAAGATAGGCTTTTGGAAACAAGGATGAAAAAAAACAAAAAACATTTTACAAAAATGCTACTCGGGAGCAAGTTAATGACTGTACTCTTATTTACCTTATTACGCTTATTCTTTTTATTGTAATATAGGCAGGGGCGTTGCTAGGGTCCTAAAACATTCGGGGGACGGGCCCTTTTTTAGGGTAGTGTAAGGAACAACCTGTCCCTATGCATAAGTGGGTCCATTGGTAGCCCGTTTTATACTCCTTCATCCATTTAGTGTTCAGGGAATCCTATCTGAAGGGGTGAATTAACCCCGCCGCTAGCTTCCAGCAGCAGAGACTCGCTCTTGACTCCCTTACTAAAGGTCTCCGACCACAACCCCATCCTCCCAGCCCACGGCCTACAGCATTGTCCCCACTCCAAACCCTCCTGTTGAATTCAAAATATACGTTGCCCCCTCATTTTCTTCCCAAATTTGGGGCACAAAAGTGCCTCTTATACGTATATGTGGTGATGTAGTTAACTCCTAAAGACACAGCTGTTTTCCATTTTTTTTTTTCTTTTTTCATCAAAAACTCTTTTTTTTTCTTTTATGTTGATAGAGCCGTGGTAAAGGCTTATTTTGTTGCAGGATGGCAACCCATATTTACTGGCACCACTTTAGGCTATATATGTTTTTTTTGATCACCTTGTATTCCAAATTTTATGAGGCAAAGTGTATAAAAAATCCTGGTAGTTTTTTTTTTTTTTACAGCGCTTTCTGTGGGGCATAAAACACGATTACAGCAATACCCAATTCATACCATTTTTATAGTTTTTTTTTTTAATTTTTTAAGTAATGTTACCAGAAATAAATAAATAAAAAATTTCGGGCATCATTAAATTCTAATAGCCAAAAACTTTTTTCATTGGTACTGTTCTGAGGTTCAGGGATTTTTTTGATTGCTTTTATTCAATTTCTTGCACAGTGGATGAACAAAAATGTTTTTTTTTTTTTGTGTAGCCCGCTTCATGGAGGGGTAAAATCAGTTCTATAGCACAGGGTTGGGTACGCACACCGGTGAGCCAAATATGTGTACTTTTTTTTACAATTTTTAATTGAAAAGCATTTGTAATGAGGAAAAGGTTATATGTGTGTTTTTTTGTGTTTGTTTTTTTCACTTTTTATTTGCTTGACCACTTTAATATATCACACTTTAATACACACAGGAACAGTATATACACAAATGTAACACACAGGTAAATATTGGTATGTGTATATACTGTTCCTGTGTGTATATTAAAAGGATATATATTTATATAACACACTATATATATATATATATATATATATATATATATATATATATATATACATATATATATATATATACATCACACACATGTACTTTCACTTCACAAAAGGGACAGTAATATACATGTGTAATACTTATCTGGGTGTTACATTTGAGTATATACTGTCCCTGTGTGAAGTACATGTGTGTTTTTATGTGTGTGTGTGTGTGTATTAATATCTATATATATTATATATATATATATAAATATATTTTATATATATATATATTATATTATATATATATATAATAAAATATTAGTGTGTATAAAATATATATACTGTAATATACACACAGGAACAGTATTTACACATGTCCAATATTTACCTGAGTGTTACTTTGTGTATATACTGTCCCTATGTGTATGTATATACTAATATACTGTACCTCTGTGAAAAATGTGAGGTGGGAGCATGGCCCTCCATCCTGCCTCAAACAACCTTATCAGGGTCACAGCCCCGGGGGTCTTAGAAGCCCCGGCTGTTTGGGGCAGCTTTGGAAGACTTGGGGGAAACCAGAACTCATTTGGTTTCCATAGGATGGGGCCGACCCTTTTCTGTGGGGCCGCGGGGGGAGGAGGGGAAAAGCCGAAAGGGGAGGGGGAGGGCTGTGCGGGGCACAGAAGAGGGGGGGGGGCTGCCTCACGCTCCCCGAATTTCTGAGGCTCTTGGTGGTGGGCCGGAGCCGAGGGGTTAGGAGAAATCTTTTGGGGCAGAAGCTTTACATCCGGGGGGTTTGCCCTGAATATGTCCTAGCCGCCCCTGAATATAGGTAAGAACCCTCTGGTATTTATTTTTATAATAGTAATTACTAAGGTTAATGACTAATAACAGTTGTTATTAAAGGTTTTTTCACATCTGAGAAATGTATAGTATATCTATAGGATAAGCCATAAATGTCATATATGAGTAGATCCCAGCTCTGGAATCCGCACCTATCTGGAGAATGGGCCATCAAACTTCTTTGTGCAGAATGGAGCGAAGTTTAACATGCTCAGCACATTCCATTCTGTTCTATGAGAGTTCAGAAGCTACAGTAAGCGAACCGGGGAGCTGTTAATGGTGGGTGCTCGGCTTGAAACTTGAAACTCCCATGCCCGGCCATCTCTCTGTTCTGTACAGATAAGTTTGGGGGCCTATTCTAATGGAAGGTCTGATTCCCAAAGGTGGGGCCCACACCAATCAGACATTTATGGCACACTATGCGGATATACTATAAATGTCTGAGACGGGAAACTCCTTCAATACCTTGGTAGCATCAGTGGCATAGCTACATGGTTCGCAGAGGTCACACTTGCGACCAGACCCCTGAACTAGGAGGGCCTACAGGCCCCCCTCGCCACATACTTTCAGTTTGTACCTGCATCGCTGGGTCTGTACCTGTATCG
Source organism: Phyllomedusa bahiana (assembly GCA_025379985.1). Lineage (NCBI taxonomy): Eukaryota > Metazoa > Chordata > Amphibia > Anura > Hylidae > Phyllomedusa > Phyllomedusa bahiana. The sequence goes on from JAODAL010002840.1 coordinate 115,093, forward strand.
CTGGGTCACATGAGCCATGTGAAGTCAGTGGAGGCGGGGCTGCAGCGGCAGTGACTGCCTACAGCCTTGTAATTGCACTATAACAGTCTCTCTATGGAGAGGTGGAACGGAGGTGAGACTTCAACAAAAGGAGAAGCCTGTGCCTGCTCCGCCTCTCCATGAACATGCTGCAGCTGGGTCACAGAGACTCAGCGACTCGCACTCTATTTCAGAAGCAGTTGGGAGTGAAAGCAGAGCAGAGATGATTGACAAGGACAAGGGGGAGGGGTGGGAGAGAGAGAGATAGGGAGCAGGGTTTGCCTTTGCATGTAGCATTAGACAAGCCTGGCAGCCGACCCACTGCCTACCAATAAGACAGGTAAAGAGGAGGGACAAGGTTATAAGACATGGAAAAGTTCCTCTCCATCCTACATCTCCATTTGGTCAACTGTAAGGTATAGAGTATATGTAAACTGTTTGAAAGAAATGCTTATAATATGGCAGCATAAAGGAAGTACCAGGTGTAAAAAGTATCACCCAGCAACTCATCATGCCTGAGAAGTAACCTAGTGCCTCATACCTGGGAACTTCTGAGGTGTGAGGCACTAGGTGTTACCTGTCAGGTATGAGTGCACTAGGAGGGACATGTATGAAAACTGTTTAGGTCTAAGGTTTTTTTGCCCATAGAAACCAATTAGAGCTCCCATTTCATATAGTACTCTGAAAAAATGTGCACTCTGATTGGTTGCTATGCAAAAAAATATAGTCCATGAAAATAGACTGTAATTTCCAGCGCTTAGTAAACAAATTCTTTATTGTACAAAAGTGACAGATTCACACATGGTGCGTGCTTGTGGGCAACAAAGAAAGTCTTAGACCTAGACCGTTTTCATACATGCGTCCCAAGGTGTTAGATGTAAATCATACCTGAGAACTTCTGTGTTATGAAGCACTTTGTGTTACATCTGAGGTATGAGGCACTGGGTATGAAAAGTGCCTGTAGCTATGCCCCATATGGTGGCATAGCTACAGGGGTCGCAGTTGCAACTAGCTTCCTGAGCTAGGGGACCCTACAGGCCTCCTCACAACACCACTGCAGCAGCATTGCTGAGTCACAAAGACCCAGCTATGTAGTAAACAGAATCGGCACATGGCATAGAGAATGCAGTTATAGTAGGCATCACCACATCCATAACAATACACACTATAAAGTTACCCTGTTATGTAATCCATATAGTGAACCCCGCAAAAAAAAATGTGTCAGCCTCACAAAAAAATTAAATAAAAAATTATCAAAAACTTCTTTGGACCCCAATGTGAAACCAATAAAATGTCAATTCATCCTACAAATTAAAAGCTCTTAAACAACTCCATTTTAAGTGTTTTTTTAAGTGGTAACTATGCTTAATATGAGGTGTATCATTAATTTATTTGGTATGCTTGAAAATTTTCAACGACACGCTACACCACAAGCATTACCAAGTACGGAACATATTAAAAAATAGTGGTCAAAAAGAGCTAGTGCTCGAGGAGGGGGGTCCCAATACAAAGTTTTGCACCAGAGCAATTAGCTACAACCCTGTAGCATTGTGCCCTATATACACTGAGGCCACAAAACAATCATCTCCTTACTCCTCTTTCCATTAAGTTCAAAAAGAGACTCGACCTCATAATGTTCACAGGTCACCAGTGGCAACCTTTGTGGATGTTTCAAAACTGGCCTGCAGATTTTTGTGAGAAGCAAAACAAAAGCGGAATTGAAAGATTTAACAACAGGCTTCCTCGGATGTGGATATTATATGTTCTGCCGCACCGTCGACGACTCTAGCATGCAGTAAAGAATATGTTCCTACTTCTATAACCAAGTAAAATAATTACAATATTTATAATGTACATAAATATCAATGTACTAATAATTTCCTATAAATGATCCAAACTTGTGCATTCAGGCTAAAATCTAAATTGGCTTGCACCAGCACTATACATATCTACCTACACTCACTTACTTGATTACACTCAGCCTTTACTTCTAAACCGATTGGGTTCACACTTTATGGAATGGTTGTGGTGTTGTAGTGCTAAGATATTAATTGACCATCCGGAATCCATATTGACAGTATCTCTTTAAGAATATTAGATGGCAGCGTAGATCGTATGTAGTCCCTTGGTAAAATTCCCACACAACTGGTACTTATTATCAAGTGTTGCTCAGCATATTGTGTTGTGAGAATGCTGTATCTTGTATGATTTTTGTCCATGTAGACATAGCTTCATGGGCGATAATACTACCCAGCAATGTTTAGGGTAGAAAGATAGATGCGAGAACGCAGCAGTTCATGGTTTATTACCCAGGGGTGTTCAACATCCAGGATGGAATTTTTCCAGTGCCAGGTTTAACCCTCTGGAAGAACTGGCGATCGGAAGGAGAGGGGGGCTTTTGTACTGGAAAAAATACTCGATATGTTTAGCTTGTGTAAACATTGTGCTTAACACAGGTATTTGTTTCAAATGAGGATATAAGCCGAGAAAGTTTTGTTGCTCGAAGTTAGGAAGTTAGAAGTTTAGAATATGGACCTCGTGGGCGCGAGGGAGCCTCACGCCACAGGGATGTATCCAGGAATTATCTCTGATCTTCGCTCGGGCCACTTCTCCCAGCTCGATCCCGAGATCCGATTAGATGTTTATGATTATAAGATTCCTTGCAAAGCTCTATGACAGTGTATAAGGGGAGACCTGTTGCACTGGTGTGTGTGATCTCAGGGATCAGATCTCCTCTTATCCTTCCGATGTTGAGGTGGCTCCCAACTTCTCCCAGATGATGGCTTTGATAGTTGATGATTTTATAAGATTCCTGGATTTATATGATTAAAGAATGGTTGTATTATGTAAGTATTTGTAATCAATTATTATGTGTGCTTTGCCTTTGTAAAATATATATATATTGCAAACAGTGGAGAATGCTATATCACACTTTCTTCTTCTTTTAGTCTTATGTTAATCATGAATTCTTCTTATAATAAAGTTAAGAAAGCATTTGAGGTTGCCTTCTTTAAAGCCGTATCCGACCCCTTCAATTAGTTAGCAAAACAGGTGTTCACCTTGTTTTCTAAAATCATGGCAAAAAAACCAATATACTGTGATTTTGGAAAATTGAGGCAAAAACCATGATGGTAAAGGGGCAAAGTGTCATTACTACAACATGCGTACATAGCTTGCCTAAGTGCACATTTAAGCATGTGTAACCTTTTTAGTTAGGTGTACCATGTAAAATCAGTATAGCTGTGTGGTCTGCACAGGGCAGCACAACAAATCTCCAAGTCTTTTGCCACTACTACCAAGTATAGTATAAAAATCAAGCTATAAACCAAGCACATAACATAAATACACTAATAGAACCAAGCTCCTTTTTGTATTATACATTTCAGACCAAGTACTAAAGTAAATAAAACAGTACCAGATGGAAAATACAAGTTAAAAAATCTCTCTGTACAGAACTGGAAGTGTCAGACTATTAATTGGCCTAGTTGGCAAAGTGAATTTAAAAAAAAAAAAATATTGAAATATGGAAAATTAAAAAAAATAACCAAAAATTCTTAATAAATGTGTTTAACATAAAAATGTTACTTAAACAATGTCATATTTGATGACACATTCCCTTTAAAATACAACATTTATTCCGCACAGTGGACACCATAGAGAAAAAAAACAATCGCCAGAATTGCATATTTCTAGGTAATATCGTTTTCCCCCCCCCCAAACAAATTGAGTAGGTGGTAAATAGTGCATTATTAAAGCAGAATATATCCCATAATAATTTTATTATACCAATAAAAGCTACACTTTAGCCTACAAAAATTGCCCTCACTCCAGTCAATTGATAGAAAAACCAAAAAGTAAACTCGGCCAACTGAAAATGAAACGGCTGAAGAACAATCCTTCCCCAAATAGAATGTTTATTGGTTTTAGCAGAGTTTACATTATGGGCAGATCATGTATTGAATTCTTTGTGGAGCACCAACCCAAGGCACATTTTTTGCGGCGTCGAGCTTTAGTTGCATAGAAGAATGACCTGAAACCTGATGAATGCTGTTCTATGCGCGGTCCATAGATTTAGCACTTTCTAGCTGTTAATATATTTTTTATTAAAAATCATAAAATTCTGGCTCAAGTTAACCAATTTTTTTAAAGTGATCTACCTGTCTTCCAACAGTATTAATGCACCTCCGGTTTCTGTGTTACTAAAACTATAAATATGTTGCTTCATTCGGTTGCAGTTTGCCAGCCCGCCTCCAGGCACGATACCCCCAGGCGCATGTACAAAAGTATGGCCAACAGGCGCTCTGTGATTTGCACCTGATATTGGGAAACGTCCGCCTGAACCTGGGTTTATTTTAACCTCGGACAATGGTCTCTTTTATTTTTAATTTTTTAAAATAGAGCAAATGGGGCGTGGCGCCAGCAGGTTTTTGGGCTGAATAGACGCCAGACTTCTGCCGCAGCCCCATTTATACATGTTGCCCTATATGTACAGTCAATGGTATCATTGAAAGTACATCTTGTCCCCAAAAACAAGCCTCATTTGTCTATGTAAACGAAAACACCAATATGAACAAAAATCACTGTGGTGGGAAACTACTTAGGAAACCCACCTTGTTGGTACCCCATGTCATGTACCTATGCATTATAGGTGCCACATGTTAATAGCCTATGATCTGAACTATATTCTCCTTTACTGCCTTTGAAATATTGGTTGTCACAGAAGCTGAAACAAGGAATATGTTAGGTGTATAATTGAATATGTCGTATGACCAATATTTTCGCACCTCTTTCCAGAGTGTCCATTTGCTCAGTAGAAAAAATGGTTCTGCTGCGTTGATTGTGGCTTTGTGGCGATGCAGTAGTCGCAGCCTCAGTATTACTTCCACATACATCTTCATATTGAATTTTCACGTTGGTTACATCCACCAAATCTACAGGAGAAGCTCAGTAAGATGTATATTTATGCTTATGTTAGAATGGGGAACAAAACAAAGTAATAAATATTGTGTTAGTAAGACATTTCTCAGACTGTTTAAACTGGAAGGATATTTTAGGTTTACAGCTGAGGCCTTTAGGATGGCTGTTCCTACAATTTTATTGGACATGCCTGTGCCCGTTGCCATGTCTGCCGACGCCCTGTGCCCGCAGCCACGTCTGCCAATGACCCTATGCCTGCTGCTTTGGCTGCCGAAGACCCTGTGCCCGCTGCCACGTCTTCCTGACTGGTGTTCAGTGCCACGTCTACCACAGTACTTGTTGAGGATCCATAGGCCCCTTATAAAAGGGGGGAGGGGCATTGTCACAACCTGCCTGGGTTTATGATCATTTCATGCTGTTCTGGGTTTGCCATGCATTCCAGCATGGCAATAGTTAAGCAGCCTCTGAGCACTCTCCCAGGTGGAGCTCGTCTGTTATCTGACCAACCTATACAACCCTACCTCTGGCTGAGGTACCTGGATATACTGGTGTCCTGCCTGGTGTTCGGTTCTGTTTCCTATTTGGTCTCTGGCCACCTGGACTTCTGCTTTGGGTTGTTATTATCTGTTTTGTTCCTGGACTCTTGTTTTTTTCCCCCCACGTCCCCAAGGATCCACCACTTGTGTACTACGTTTTACCTTCTGCTGTTGTACGTCTTTTGTTTTTCAATAAAGCCCCTTTTTTCCTATAACAACCTGACATCCAGCTCTTGCAATGTCTCCTGTTGGATTGGGCCATAACAATCTTACTCTGGTTACAAGGAGGCAGTGGAATGCCAACTGGTGCCCAAAGATGATATGAGGCTTATTGGATATTTAAGATAGGGTTCTTCCATAATACACATTCTATAGCTTTTTTTAAAAGGAGACTTAAAATTAGAAATGAAATTAGGAAAAAGAATATTATTGTTAAAACTAATATTTCTGGAAAACATTTTTGTAAAAAAAATTTTGCCACCTACCTACAGGGGACTAAATATAAAGGGGGTATGTATGCAGGGGTTCTCTAATATATTCAGACGGGCTATTTATTACAAGGGAGCTTTGTGCTTTACCTCTGCCCCAGTGGCATAACAGTTCGTCCTTGGTATTTGTGCGGGGTCCAGCAGCACATCTATCTGTTGTGGCAAGCCCCGGAACCGCATGTCTTTAAAGCGGTTTTTTGTCTTTGTAGTAGGTTTAGTTCGGTGAGTGTGAGATTTACGGAACTCTGCGCCACAGTATCTTGTAGGCTGACAGCCCATAGGCTTCTGGTGAGGTGAGTAGTGTTTTTATTTTTACAGGGATGGATATTTATATATATATATATATATATATATATATATATATATATATATATATATATATATATATATATACAGAGGGCTATATTATAGGTGGCTTGATTTTTGTATCCTACATTTACAGGGTGGCTATATTATCAGGGGCTCTATTATATAAAGGGGTGGCTGTTTTGTACCAACATAAAGGGGGTTAACATATTAAGAAGCTGGTATATTCCTTACCCTACGGGGCTGCGAATAACCACACAGATGGGCTGTTTTTTACCACCCCTACCTACAGGGGAAGCTACATATTCGGGGGCTGTTGTACTTTGATACATAACCTATAGTGGGCTTGTACATACAGGGTGCTCTATTTTACAGTGCCCTTTTCTTTTATAACCTTCAGGGGGCTGTCAATGCCCTACCTACAAGGGGCATTTATACTTTCCTATCTACCTACAGGGGTGCATATTTAACTACCTACCTATAGGGGATTGTATACCTGCATACAAAGGGCTGTATACCTACCTACAGGGGGCTACATACACACAGAGGGCTGTTTACCTACCTACAGGGGACTACATATTCAGGGGGCTGTGTACATACCTATAGTGGGTTGTACATACAGGTGCTCTATATACAGTGCCCTTTCTATATACCTACAGGGGGCTGTATGCCTACCTACAAGGGGCATTTATACTTTCCTATCTACCTACATGGGTTGCATATTTAAATACTACATTGATAGGGGATTGTATACCTGCCTTCAAAGGGCTGTATAACTACCTACAGGGGACATATATACCTACCTATTGGGATCAATATAATTACTGGGGGTCTATCTACAGTGCCTTGCGAAAGTATTTGGCTCCCTTGAATTTTTCAAAATGTTGTCACATTTCAGACTTCAAACATAAAGATATAAAATTACATTTTTTTTGTGAAGAATCAACAACAAGTGGGACACAATTTGAAAGGTGGAACAAATTTATTGGCTATTTTAAGCTTTTGTAAATACTAAAACAAACTGAAAAGTGTGTGGCGTTGCCAAATACTTTTGGCCCCTTAACTTAATACTTTGTCTAGCGCCACCTTTTGCTGCGATTCAGCTGCACGTCCCTTGGGGGTTTGTGTCTCTATCAGTTTCTGTTACACTATCAAGAGACTGAAAAAATTTCTTGCCCATTCTTCCTTGGCGCACACAGCTGGCAGCGCTCAGTGAGGTTGGATGGCGAGAGCGTTTGTGAACAGTGGAGCTCAGTGAGGTTGGATGGAGAGCAGTTTCGTTGTGAACAGTGAGCTCAGTCAATGAGGTTGGTTTGGCAATGGAGAGGTTTTGTGTAGCAGCTGGAAGCTCTGGTCGAGGTCGGGATGGGAGAGCTAGCGTTTGTTGATACAGCCTGGAGGCACAGTGAGGTTGGATTGGAGAGCGTTGTGCTACGCAGTCTTCGCTTTTTCCACAGATTCTCGAATTGGATTCAGGTCGGGACTGTGACTGGGACGTATCTAACACTGGATTAAGTTTTCTTGTGAACCTTTAAATTGTAGATTTTGCTTTATGTTTGGGATCATTGTACTTGTTGGAAGATAATTCTCCGCCCAGTCTCAGGTCTTTTGCAGACTCAAGCAGGTTTTCTTCCAGAATGGTCCTGTATTTGGCTCCAATCCATTTCCCATATCAATTTTCAATCCATTCATTCCTGTCCGCTGCTGAAGAATAAGCCCAAAAACTTGATGCTGCCCCCACCATGTGTGACAGTAGGGAATGGTTGTGGTCAGGGTGATGAGCTTGTTTTGTTGCTTTTACGCCAAACATATCGTTTGGCATTAGTGGCAAAAGATTTGATTTTGTTTCATTCTGAGCAGAGCCCCTTTTCCACATGTTTGGCGTTCAATGTTGTGCTTGGGCAAACTTTAAACAAGGATTTTTATGGATATCTTTGAGAAATGGCTTTCTTCTTGCTACTCTTCCAAAGGCAAGATTTGTGCAGTTGTGCTGTCACGAATAAACTGATATTTGTTGTCCCTAAGGGACAGGATCGCCCACCTCTATCTGTACATTCTCTGCCATGTTCTTCCAGACAGAGAACACTGTGATCATGGGCCTCTTGGCTGAATGCTCTGATCCATCATTCCTCCTCTGTTTGAGAATGTAAAGGTTTTGAGGGCGGCCGGGGGGGTGGTCTTGCGTTATTGGTAGGTTGGGTGGGGAGAGGTGGGGGGGGGAGGGGGGGGGCGGGGGGGGCGGAGAGGTGGAGGGGGGCGGAGGGGGTGGGCGGTGATAATAGGGGCCCGGGAATGTGCGGGGGCGTGCATGTGAAAATGAGAGGGGGGTCCGGTCTGGGTAGTTGGGGGGTCCTTCCCTTCGGTAGATCTGCAAAAGTGAAGTGTCGTGTAATGTACTATGTGTGAGACGCATCACTGCATGTCGAAGCTGCATTTGCAAGGTTTGTTATAGTATCTTCTTGTTGCTGGGCGGGGTATAGGGCGGGGCGTCCTAGGTCTAGTTCTGGGGGGGGGGGGAGCGGCGGGGGGGGGGTGGGGGGGGTCTAGTGATGCCACTCCGTCGCGGGCGGGGGTGGGGTACCTCCATTTTGGTTTTGTATTTACGGGGTCATCTTGGTAGGGGGGGGGGGGGGCGGGTACGTCTACGGGGTAAGGTCTGGCACACAAAAACGGGCATGGAGATATAACAGACACGGGGTTACACGGGGGGGGTAACTCTGGGTTATCGGGGGGGTCGTGGCTTAAGCAACTTCAATGCTGGGCGGTACGTGGTTGATCCACGAGGGGGGACAAGGGGGTCGTGGGGGGGAGGGTGGGAGGGGGGTGGGTGGGCCGGAGGGGTGGTTCATTGCTTGGCGCGTCTGTCTATTGCGAGGGTACGGGGGTTCACTTGGGTGGCGCGGCGCGTGGGGTCGGGGATTATCGGATGGTATTGACTTATGTCTTCTCCCTTTCACGGGGGGGTAAAATATCTACTAGGTGGGGCCGGTGTGGGGTCGTGTGGTCTTGAGGGGGTCGGGCGGTGGGGGGGGGGGTGTGGGGGAGTTATCGTGCCGGGGGGGGGGGGGGAGGGGTCCGTGGCTTCTTGGGGATCTTAGATCCTGGCTTGGTAGTTCATTGGTATTCTCGGGGAGGGGGGGTGCTTGGGGGGGGGAGGGGTTGCAGCTCGTCAGGCACTACAACGAGGGGGTACCGGTGAGGGCACGGGATCATCAGGGGCGGGCGAGGGACTTGCACTCGGTGTCAACGACGTTGTTGTTAAAGAGCTGACCCTCAGTGACTTGAGTTAGGGGTACCCGACAGATACTCTGCTGATCTGATACTCCTTCCATTTCACATATATGAGCGATTTTTTCCCTTCTTACCACAGTTTTGGCCTCGTTATCCTTTGGGATCGTTTTTAAAATTATTTGTTTTTTTTTTTTAACTAATGGTGTTGTTGGAGGAATTAGTTTGTTTTAAAGTCGGGGGGGAACAAAGTTTGGGGAAATCTTTTTGCGAAAAAAAGAAAGAAGGAGGGAATGGATAACAGATAACTAGGAGAAATTCTTTTTCGAAAGGGGAAGGGAACCGGAAGGGAAACTTGGGAAGGGGAAAAGAGGAGGGAATAGGGATAAAAAAGGGTTATATCTTTAAAGTCACCTTGTTCGGGTGGAGCGACAAATGGGGGAAGAAGACGAAAAATCTATTAATGGTGTATCCAAAATCCGGCTTCATTTTTTTTTTAAACTTCTCATCAACAACAGTATCACGGGACCCCTGCCTGGTGTCTAGTTGTAGTCCCTGGTTATGTGAGGTCGGGATTGGTGCAGATCTGCCCTACGGTTTACTTTTCCCTCCCCATGCCTGGCGGTCGCTTCTGCATGGGTAGCGCGGTTGTCGTCGTTTGTTCCTATTGTGGTCCTGGTTTTCTATTCATGATGGATGGCTATCTCTACTCTCTTGGTGATGCCCTCTAGCGCTTTTTAAACTGGAAACCCTGTGATAGATTTACGAGGAGACATACCTTGCCAGTGATGAAGAGAGAGAGGGAGAGGACTCATTATCACAGAGCTGAGGTGCATATTTTTTTTTTTGGCAATACATCCATGCATTTAGGTTTTCTTTTTTTCATTTATCCATCATGGGGAGACCGCTTGATTACACACAGCTGATTGGATCTTTTATATTTATCATCAGTATTTATAGGACAAACCATTGGCATCATTTGAAGGAAAAACACTCATGAAACTTCTGGTTTGTTGTGTGTAATAGTTGTGGTTTAGTTCGTTACACGTAGTTGAAGTGAGTTTGTAGTTGCTAACGTGAGTTTTTGTGGGTGAAGGAAAGTAGAATTTGAAGGCGTGGAGTTTTGAGTTTAATAGTAGGTGTGGCGTAGTGAGAGGTTTTCAGGTAGTGAGTTTGCTTATTGATGTTTTGCTCGCACTGCTTTTTTTCTGCAACTGAAAGTAAAGGGGAACCGTAATGAAAATAACCCCGGACACCGAAATATACAAAACCCCGAGAAGAAAAAAAGGAAAATAGAAAAATACAAAAAATAAAAATAATAGTAAAATTAACCCGGAAAGATTTAAAGACATAAATATAATAATACAATAAAAAAAAAATTAAAAAATAAAATAATTGAAAAAAACCGAATACGGCGAATCCCTAATCATAATTGAAAATAAGAATAACGAAATATAAATTCGAAACTATAAATTACCGAAAAATAATAAAATAAAGTAAATACATACCGAAAAACAGCACCGAATATCCCCCGAGACATCATTATTATTTACCGATCGTTTTTTCTAAGTGTTATTTAGTTTTGCAACACGGATAGTGTTTTTTTGTTTATTATATAAATAAAAAGGTAAATCACCCTCCAAACACACCACCCCCCCCCCACGTAATACGTAAAAAATAAACATATAAATATATCGCCGAAAATCACCTAAATAAGATAAATAATTCATCATTCCCCCGCTTATCGAAATTAATATATACATATATAGTTACCCGTATATAAAAATCTAATACCTATAGCCCGAAAAATTAGCAACGATAATATTGCTACCACCACGCCCCACTTTTCCCCCCCACCAAATTCCCCCCCAAACTTTTCACGTTTTATTTTTTTTTTTTTTTATTTTATTTTTTACAAAAAAAGTTCTTAAATATCCAATATATATTTCATTTCCACTTCACAATTGTGTTCCCACTTGTTAGTTGTTTGAGATTTCTTCCCCAAAAAATTAAAAAATGTCTATAATCTTGTTTTGAACGCCTCTCTGAAATGTTGGCCCAATAAGGTTTTGAATTTTGTTGAAAAACAAAGTTCAGGGAGGGCCGATTACTTAGCAAGGAACTGGTTTACCCAGGCTTGGGAACCTGGCCCCAACAGGGGAAATAGGGGAAAACCCCCCGGTGGTGGTTGGGCCCTCCATCTTGAAGGGTATCAGTCTGTTTTGGCGACCCAAAGATGTTTTTTAAACTGCATTATACATCCTCTGAAGAGAACATAAAAAAGCAAAGAGAAGGAAGAAGGAAAAGATGAGGCAAAAAGCAAGAGGACCGAAGTTTATCAGGATGGATCTAAACTTAAATCGCAATTCTTACTAGTCCATATTCAGTAGCTGGTAGGGTGGAGGGTGGGGTACCTTGGGGAGTCCCTAAATAAACTCCCCGAGTGGGGGCCCTTTTAAAAACTCTCATCTGGTGGCCCCTAGACGTACCAATTCCACCTATGGGCCCTAGGGCAAAACCAGTCGACACGGATGTTACCCTACTATAATTAATGGTGGGAAAAACATATTTACTAACAGGGAGGGTTTGCCCTTGCCCATTCTTACAAGAGGTAGTGAGGTAGGAATTGTAGGGACGTACGATGGGATGTGGCTGGATTACTGATAAAGTGAGGATTCATAAGTGTTTGTTGCATTAAATTTGCCAGCAAGGGCGAGTTGTGGCCGGGAGGGCAAGCTCACGTTACAGGCGGTTCTGGGGCGGATGGAGTAGAAGAGGATAAATAGAGGGGGAAAAAAAAAGAATGACATCAGATCTATATATAACACGTCTCCTGTGAGTTCCTGTATGTTAGGGGTCATTTCTCTTGTGTGCTGGATCAGTACTATAGTTACTGCCATGTAATGGTGTCCTGAGCTGTTGTCTGAAAAGTCTGTGGTCTCTAAATGACAGCCTTTATAGGTTATAGGTTTGTTATTGATAATGTATATACTTATTCCTGTGAGTGGTTGTGTTGGTTGGGGGGCCCAGTGCACAGCTCTGCTCACGGGCCTATAATGCTGTTAAAACAGCTCTGCTTATCAGGTCCTGCTGATAACACACCACTCAGGCCATAGTTGACCTGGAAGAAGAACCGTCAAGCAATCCTCACACTTCTATGCTATCAGAACTCACAGCGGGGAAGTCAGAGACACAAGCCAAGAAGTTACATACCTAGAGGAACTTAAAAAAATTGTATAACAAAATCTAACCACCCAATTTAAAAAGCCATATTATAGTCACCTATTGCTGTCTAATATGTAAAAAGTAAAGTTTTGATGGTAGTGTCCCAGGGAACCTGTCAGGTTGTTTATGCTACCCTTTCCAAAAGCAGGATGTGATAGAGCAGGCTGAGGTCCATGAGGTTTTTGTGATTTGGAGCAGGATATCTGAGTAAAAAGCAGAGAAAATACTGATCTGACTCTTAAGGCTAGGTTAACACAATGGATTTTCAGCGCCAAAAAAGCTTGTATTCTCATTGGAAATTTTGGACTTGCAAGCATGGAACTCTGTGAGAAAACAATGCTGAATGTCGGAGGCAGATCTTCTGCCTTCTAGACTTTAAGGGTTTTTGTCACCATGTGGTTTCACAGTCACAGCCTTACTCACTCTGCCTCATCAGGCTGTGCTTGGTTCTATAGCAGTGATTACCATATTTAGCTTCTCTATAACTAGATGAGATATTACAAAGAGAAGTGCAGGAGATTTAATCTGTAAGTAAACAAAGCTACACATGCTCTGGAAGTGAAAACAATTGCTTAACTGTAAACAAAATCTTATCTTGTTAGAGATAAGGACCTCCTCTAGAGTGAGCGCTGACCATGGTGATGACATTCTCTGTCCTGTCAGAGAGATTTTATCTGCTCTGAGTGCACACAGGTTTCACTGGTTACCATCCTTTTCCGTTCCTGATTAGACAGAGAGCAGGGAGTAGGGGACCATGGTTAGATGCAGCAGTCCTGGTCTCTAAAAAGATTAGATTAATTAGTAAAAATCACTTGTATTCACTCCTCAGAGCTCTGTAGCTTATGTTTACTAAAAAATTAAATCTCCTACATTTATGTCAGTATAACAGCTCAGCAAGTTACAGAGGAGCTAAATATACTAATCACTGCTATGGAACTACCCACAGCCTGACTAAGTTGTGTGAGGCTGAAGCTACCTGTGACTCTGAAACAGCATGGTGAGAAAATACCTTTAAGTATTGGTAACAGGTAAAACACCTCAAAGAATTGAATTGAAAATTACTTGTCAGTGCATACAGAAACCGCAAAAATACTTCTACATTCAAATCAATTGGAGTTTTTTACCTATCGGTTTTCACTCATTTTTATGTTGATTTTGGAGAAGATAACATGAATAAACTGCCCCCAAAGGAATCTGTTGTGTGAATGTACTCTTAAGTCACAGTGAAAGTCCTATTAACCCATGCCATCTAAAGTGATCCACAGCTTTCCCTTCCTAAGTGTGTGTACAAAGTAAGTTGTCAATCACTTAATGTAGATGGGGGGGGGGGGGGGTCAGTAAGTTTTCCTATGTTATCTGCTGTTTGCTCAGTGATACTGCTACAGATTATATAAACCTATATATCACAGAGCTCAGCTTCTCTCCTTCTATCATATACTGCTCTAAGATAGGGAGTCATAAACTACCTGACAGGATCACTTTTAACATGTAGGCAAAGGTAAAAAAAAAAAAAAAGACTATTTTATTATTAAATACATTGCTGTTTCAATTTTGCTTCAGTTCTCCTGCTTGTGTAAAGGTTTCCTAGGTTAGCAACCAGCTCTTTCATCTCGCAGCTATGACCGGATGGTGACATCACTCCCTGATGTGTCTTATCAGCAGCACAGGCACTTGTTTATCGTTTTTCTTTGTTACAGACAAACTTTAACCCTTTAGAGCTCTGTAGCCTTCTTCCCTGCCATCCAGACCCCTCCATCACCTATGTCCTTCTAACATGCTGAACTAGAAAAAAAAAGGCTGAAATTTCAGACACTGCTGTAGAACCACCCACAGCTTAAACAGGAAGTCTGAGTATAAAGCTGGCTTTGAAGAGGAGGCTCTGTGAAACAGCCATACGTGAAAACCCCTTTATAGGGGTGTTCCTATCTTGCACTTTGATAGCATTTCAATAGGTTATGCCATCATAGTGTGATAGGTGCGAGTCCCACCTTTGGGACCTGCACCTATCTTGGAAACGGGCCCCTGAAAGTATTGGCTCAGAATGGAGAGCTGGTTGTACTTGCACACAACTCTCCATTTTGTTCTATGGGAGTTCCAAGTACAGCCAAACACACCGCTTGACTGTACTAGGAACTCCATAAAACAGACTAGAGAGTCGAGCCAATACTTTTGAGGTGCAGGTTCCCAAGATAGGTGAAGGTCCCAGAAATGGGAATCACACCTATCAGACTTATCGAAATGCCATCAAAGTCTATGGTGGGAATACCACTTTAACCAATTCCAAACATAGCAATGCCTTCCATAACCATAACTTGTTGGATGGTACCATTTGATGTACCATATAATATACTGAAATACCTTTATAATTTTTTAAACTGAGGTAGAACTGAAAATAAGTCAATTCTCCAATTGCTTTTTGGGTTTTGTTTTCATGAATTTTACTATGATGTATAAATGACAACACTTTATTCCATAGGCCAAGTGTAGTTATGGCAAGATCAAATTTATATAGCTTTGTTATCTTTTACTACATTTAAACTTTTTCTTCTTCTCTTTTTATAGGTAAACTGGGAAAAGGGTACCTGACCACCGGAGAGCACAATCACTTGTACACTACACTGCCATACTAATGTATTGCAGCATAGAGCAACTACTGCTTTCTTATTACACCCTTATTTTGGCAGGATGTAAAAGGAGCAGTATGATGGCAGGCTTCATACCGCTACTTGCCTGTACCCACCCATTTTTTGTAGCTAAGAGTAGCAGGGTTGGGGCCAAAATGTGAGGTAACAGGGCATTTCTGGCCACCACTAAAAGCAGTATTAGATCTTTTCATGGGACAACACTGAAGATATAACACATTGATACAAAGTAAAGTAGTCTGTGTACAGCTTGTCTAAGGGCTTGTTCACACCGCGTTTTGGATCCTTTCTACGGATCCGTTTTTGACAGTTGAAAAACGCATCCGGAAAGCGGATCCGTAAAACGCAGCAGTTGTTACTTTATTTGGATCCGTTTTCAATGCTTTTTCACTTGCGTTTTACGCATCCGCTTTCCGGATGCGTTTTCAGAACGTGGGGGAGTCTCTCTCATCAGCCCCGACTCCTCCATTCATTAGCAGCCCCGGCTCCTCCATTCATTAGCAGCCCCGGCTCCTCCATTCATTAGCAGCCCCGGCTCCTCCATTCATTAGCAGCCCCGGCTCCTCCCGCACCTCCACCATTTCAAATCTCCTGCACCTCCACCATTTCAAATTTCCCGCACCTCCACTGTCACCGCTCACCGCCGAGCCCCCTGCGCTCCCACAGCCGCCGCTCACCTCCGATCCCCCTGTGCTCCCACAGCCGCCGCTCACCTCCGATCCCCCTGCGCTCTCGCTGCCGCCGCTCACCTCCAATCCCCCTGCGCTCCTCTCTGCCGCCGCTCACCTGCGCTCCCGCCGCTCACCTGCGCTCCCGCTGCCGCCGCACACCTCTCCAGCGATCCCTGTCCAGCCTCCCAGAGCGCTTTTCGTATCCGCTTTCAGGATGCAAGGTGCAGCGGATACTTACCCGGAGTGTGGAGCGCTTTTGGACAGATGCCAAAAGCGGACTCCATTATCTCCTATGGGCTTTCACTTGCGTAAAACGCAATAAGAATTGACATGTCATTTCTTAAAGCGGATGCGAAAAAGCGCAGTACAGGAGAGCTCTCAAAAGCGCATCGCCGATCTCCCGTGGGAACAGCGATGCGCTTTTGCCATGGAACTCAATGTTAATCACACTGACAATTGTTAGATCCGTTTTGCGGATCCGTAAAACGGATCACAAAAACGCTGTGTGAACAAGCCCTAACAGTGTAAGTTTGGTGTGCCCTCAAGATAACTCAACACACAGCCATCAATGTCTAAACTGCTGGCAACAAAAGTGAGTTCACAAAGAAATTTTGAAAAGAAGAAAAACAGATCTTCCATTCAGTTAAAATAATCCTGTTTTATTAGAAATTATTTAAAATGTCTCAGACATGGGACTATAAAATACAAATAAAGCACATGATAAAAATCCAACACTTATGCGTTTCAGACCTATGGTCCTTGATCACAGCATGCAATGGATAAAACATCACCATATTTAACAAGTCTAGAAACCAATTGAATAACAGCTTATCAACTTTTATCCATTGTATAAAACAAGAGTATTTTTACTTTATTTTTTACTGGATGGAAGATCTGTTTTTCCTCTTTTGAAAATGTCTTTACTGCTGTGGACCAACAACTATACAGACTCTCCAGTATCTTAAGCCGAATTCGAGCTGATTATATTCTCCAGATTTGCTAATATGGCCTTCAGCATCGTGGGAGTGGTAAGCACCTATCTGTTTATATTTTTTAAAAGTGAATTCACCCTTAAAGGGGTTTTATCGTTACAAAGATCATGTCTTAGATTATGGCGACAGTAAAAATAAGCACTCTTGTAATTGGGTTGCATTACCTCAGTCACTTGGTTTAGCAGATATGAGCTTTTCTGTAAATCTGTGTTCTATTTCTGCTGTTGCTGGTCACACACGCCCCGTGGACGTTTCCCGCCCCCTAGACACGCCCCCTGTACTGTGATTGGCTGCTTGACATTTCATTCAGCCTGTTGGGAAACGCCCTTAGACAGGAAATGCCCCGGCCACGCCCCCTGCGCTGTGATTAGCTGCCTGCACACTCTGTGTTTACTCCCCTCTGAGCTGTTAAAATCGATAGTGAAACCAAGGTCTGCTGGTTCTATATAAATCTCCCAGCTCTAGGGTCAATGATCTGGGCAATTACTGCCTGTTTAAAGGGCTTTTGCCAAGAGGTTGGACCTCCTCACAGGTCCAGTCCGTAAGCTGCTACTTTGAAAAGAGGGCGTTTTGTTCCTCAGATCTAATGCAAGCCCCGCCTCTTTCTGACATCATCATCTGTAGTTTATAACATAATATTCAACACAGTATTTGTACAGGCTGTATGTGTTGTCTAGTGCTTGGATGATCTGCTCTGTAAGAGAGAGGTTAGGAGTTCAAGCCCCATCAGTAGTTTTTTATTTTTTATTTTCTTTTATAAATAGTACACATATGTAACAATATGAAAATATATGTGTAGACATCTATAATTTTATTTATATACACACACAAAGCTCCCCTGTATAGTGTCCCATCATCGCAGTAGTCACACCAAGCACTTCCAACATATGTGATACAATGCATATACTCTGGGGGATGAGACATGATATAGGGGAGCTATGTATCTGTATATATATCATTATAGAGATTGACATATATATTTTAGGTCTCTCTACATATGTGTAGAATTTAGGGGGGGGGGGATAAATAATCTGTGAGGGACTAGAACTCCAAACCCCTTCATGCAAAGCTCTACCGCTGCTCTACTAGTCCAAGTTAGTTATAGGTTAAGCAAAATCTTCTCTCAAATCTGATTGCTTCTCCCCCCGTTGTTTTCACTCACATGTCAGTGACAGCAAGCTAAGATCTTTACGTGAAGAGACATTTGTCCTTGTAGTTGAGTAAAGATCTCTGCCTGTTGTCAGTACAATTTGGGTGAACACCACTAGAACAGAAGTAAAAGCTGCTGGCTTTCAGTGTCATTTGTGTGTAAACTAAGAGATATAATAGGTGCTTGCTGCAGCTTGTGGAGCCTCAAGGCTGCAGACATAAGCAGGCAAGAGGCTACAGAGCTGTTATATCCAGACAACCTTCTGCATCCCCTGCTTCATACAAAATGATGATGTCACAGTTCTTCAGTGAGGGGAGACACACCTCCTGGGAGGAGAGACACGCCCCTGGATTTCAAACTCAATCTGAGAGAATTAGCTGAACAGCATAAACAGCTCAAACGATAAAACTCCTTTAAGTGAAAATGGACAAATTATTCCCAAAATGTCCATATTTTGTGTGGCCACCGTTATTTTCTGGCACTGCCTTAACTCTCTTATACATGGAGTTCACTAGAGCTTCACAGTTTGTCAGTCAATGCAATCCTCTTTTACTCCTCCATGATAACATCAAGGAGCTAGAGGATGTTAGAGACCTTGCATTCCCCTTACCCTCCACTTGAGGATGCCCCACAGATGCTAAATAGGGTTTAGGTCTGGAGACAAGCTTGGACAGCCCAGCACCTTTACCCTCATCTTCTTTAGCAAGGCAATGGTCATCTTGGAGGTGTGTTTGGAGTTATCATGTTGGAATACTGCCCTGCAGCCCAGAAGGGAGAGGATCAGGCTCTGCTTCAGTTTGTCATTGTATATGTTGGCATTGATGGTTGCCTCTATGAACTGTAGCTCCACACAGCTGGCAGCACTCATGCAGCCCCAAACCCTTAACTGTAGGCAAGACAAACTTATCTTTGTACTCCTCACCTGGTTGCCACCACCACACATTCTTGACACCATCTGAACCAAATAACTTTTTCTGGGTCTCATCAGAGCACAGGACATGGTTCCAGTAATCCATGTCCTTAGTCTGTTTGTCTTCAGCAAACTGTTTTTGAGCATCATCTTTAGGAGAGGCTTCCTTCTGGGATGACAGCCATGTAGACTAATTTGATGCAGTGTGCAGCATATGGTTTTAGCACTGACAGGCTGACGGCCCACCCCTTTAACCTCTGCAGCAATGATGGCAGCACATATCTATTTCGAAAAGGCAATCTCTGGATATAACACTGAACACAAGCACTTAATTTCTTTGGTCGACCATGATGAAGCCTGTTCTGAGTGGAACCTATCTTGTTAAACCACTGTATTGTCTTGGCCACCGTGCTGCAGCTCAGTTTCAGGGTGTTGCCAAACTTCTTATAGCCTAGGACATCTTTATGTAGAACAACAATTCTGTTTTTTCAGATCCTCAGAGAGTTCTTTGCCATGAGGTGCCATGTACAACTTCCAGTGACCAGTATGAATTGTGAGAGCCATGATGCCACATTTAACACTCCTTCTCCCCATTCACACATGAGACTTTGTAGCACAAATGCATCACATGACACCAACATCACATTTAGGAGTGTACTCACTTTTATTCCCAGTAGTTTAGACAGCTGTGTTTTGAGTTATTTTGACGGCACACCAAATTTACACTGTTATACAAGCTGTACACTGACTATTTTACATTGTATCTAAGTGTCGTATCTTCAGTGTTGTCCCATAAAAAGATGTAATACAATATTTACAAAAATGGGAGGGGTGTACTCACTTTTGTGTGATACTCTATAGTTACCATAATCCAAGATGATTGAAATTCCACATTACTTTGTATTACAACAGCTGTATGCACTTACTTGTCAACCATCTCCCTAGTAATCTCACAGATTTTTGCTTCTCCTATGGAAATACCCAAGCCCCACCGAGAAATTCCTCTGTCCTGTCTAGGAACACCATCGATATTCTTGGGAAGTCAAATGTTTGGCAAGGTTTACATAGGCCCCGCACCTTTTGCTGTCCATGTTTATGTTCGCTGTTGCCTTATTGCTCTGTCAGGATGTCTTATTCCTTCCTCTCTACAAATATCTGCTTTTTACCTAGCCCACAGTGTCATACTAGGGTGTCTAGGGCCTACCAGAGGAATTTCATTCTGGGGCCCACCAATGGAGTCGATTCTTGGGGACGCCCTCTACAGATACTCTGCATGCTTCTTATACTCTGTTTTCTTGCTTTTTGCCTCTTTCTCTCTGCCTTTCTGCCTTTTGTAAAGATGTATATGCAATTGAAAAAAACTCCAGGTCTGCCATGCTCAGGGCCCACCGGGGGTTTCACCTGTTCCCCTGTGGGCCAATCCGAGCCTGCTAGCCAGCATTGCTCAGGTGTAAACAACTTTGCATGTTAGTGGACTCTAGAAGACTGGGGTAGAGGCTTGAAGCCTCACAAGGCTGGCATGGAGATCCTGATCTAAGAATAGCACTGTTCTGTTTGATTTGTTGGTTTAGGTGAGAAAACCCTGTGTTTATGGGTTTTTTAAATAGTGCAAATGGCTCAGCCAAAAAGTTAGAACTACTAACATAGTCAAAAGATTGGATATACTAGACAGCAAGCAACCAAGTATGGACCTAGTACACCACTTCATGGCAATCTTTTTGGATAGTGGCCTCTTTCAGCAAGGCAATGTTGATAATGCTTTGCAGAACAGGTCAGAGAGCTAAAGGTTTTGACTTGACCTCCAACTTCTCCAGGTCTCATCCAGATCAAGTATTAGTGGTATGTGTTGGAAAAACAAGTCAAATCTATTGAGATCTGCGACAAAGATGAGAACTGACAGGCACCACAATAAATAATTAAAAGGGTGCTGCCACTGTGTCAAAAATCATGCAGTAGAGGCAAACCATTGAAAAGAAGACACAGAAATTGGTGCACAACTTAAATTAATGAAAACATAAACATCAAAGATAATGCCATTGTAAGTGCCACAAATAGTGCAGTCACAATATCAAAAAGTGCAAAAAATGGTGCAGTCACAATATCAAAAAGTGCAAAAAATGGTGCAGTCACAATAATAGCCCATAGATACAAGGAAATACTAGGAACAAAAATATGTAGAAGTCCATTGAGATTGATGATAAAGACACAAATATAAACAACAAAATATAAAGAATGTGTCCCAACTCAGAAGGTTATGTTTGCTTCTTCATCATCAATCTCAGTTGACCTCTATATATTTTTGTTCCTAGTATTGCATAATACCTGTGGTGTATTAATGTGCCTACACTATTTGTGGCCCTTTGTGCAATACCAATCTGTTAGATTATTTTATACAGCCCTTGTGATATATTCCAACTGTTTGCTTTTTAAATTGTTTTTATTTTCTCTTTTCTGGTTTTTTTTTGTCCCTAATAAAGATTCATGTTTATATATTTTCATTAATTTCGGTTGTGCGAGGATTTCTGTGTCCTCTTTTCTCTGGTTTGTCTCTATGATTGAGATCTGCAGCTAAGGTCTTAGTGCCAGATACTACAGGAAATTTTCAGGGGTCTTGTGGATAACTCAGAGTGGGTTACTGCTTTGTTAGTGGTACCAGTGGGACTTCCTCTGTAGTAGTTAGCATTAAAAAACATAAACACTAAGAGCGACATGTATGAATGGGGTTGCACCAGTATTCTGGCGTACTTTGTGCCAAAAAGTTGTCGTAGCCCTGTTCTATAGATGTATGAACGGTCGCACTCCAAATTTTGGCACAATTGCCGCCTGTCCGACACTTTGTAATGCGCCAAAGATTTGGGGGTGTTCTGTGGGCGTGTCGAACCACATTCGTGGGATCAGACACATTTATGAATGTGGGATGCCAAAAGTAGGTGCATAACTGTGCCAACTTGTGTGCTCTAAAGGGAGATAAAATCTTCTTTATCTCCCGATCAAAGAAAAATCAACAAAGCAATGAATTTAGAAAAAGTCTTTCATTATCTGTTACTACATGTTAAAAGCTAATCATTGTAGAGAGAAAATCCCTTTAAAGGGGTTGTTCCATCTTGCTGTTTGCACTCTTCATAGCCTGATAAGGCTCACACTTCCTGTGCAGGCAATGGGTGGATCTATAACAGAGACTAACATTTCAGCTCTGCTAGCTCCTATTCCTAGCTGAGCCTGTTACTGATGGAGAGATTGTATAACACAATAACACTGCCCAAGCAGAATGTCTGGCTTTATTTATCATGAGATAAAGTTTCTCATGAGAGAGAAAACTCATACATTGTTAGCTGCTGGGCAGGACTGGGATGACGGGTAAGCAAAGGTAGGTGACCGCCTCCATAAACTGCAAGTGCTGGCTGTTAGTCATGGCTGGTACCTGCCTTCAGCAGCTGGGACTGAAGATAACTCTGATCCGTACTGTTTAACTGCTTAGATGTCACAGTTAACGTGACAGCAGAATCTTAGCAATTATATGGGGAGAGCAGCAGTCACAGCAGCCAGGAGCCTAATAAAGGCTCCTAAACCTGCCATCTTATTGACCCTATTAGGCAGGATGTATTGTGAGATATATAAGTGCACACTGTTCTGCTGTTTGTTAGCATTAAAAATACTGCTTAAGTGAATGTGCCCCGTAAGGATCAAGGGCAAAAATTATGTAATTACATAAAATTACATAATTACGTAATTAAGTAAAACATTTTTTAAAAAGTTAAAAATATTAAAAGCTTAAAACACCCACAATTCCCGATTTTACACATAAAAAAATAAATATTTTACAAATAACAAAAAGCAAAACAATAAAAATGTAAACATAATTAGTTTTGCATCATCTGTAAAAATCTGATCTATTAGTATATGACTTTAATCGCCATATACAAGCAGGAGATAACAACTGCTCTTCCACTGAAATGAAGCACAATCAGAGCAGCAATGGATTTGGTTATAGCCTTTATCTATCTTTGCCTACAGTGGGAAAAATAAGTGTTTGATACACTGGCAATTTTGTAAGTTTTCCCACCTACAAAGAATGAGAATGGAGAGATCTGTAATTTTTATCGTAGGTATGCTTCAATTGTGAGACACAGAATCAAAAAAAATCAAAACAAAATCCAGAAAATCACATTGTATGATTTTTAAATAATTTATTAGCATTTCATTGCATAAAATAAGTATTTTATCACCTACCAACCAGCAAGAACTCTGCCTCTCACAGACCTGTTAGTATTTCTGTAAGAAGCCCTCCCTCTGGATGCATTACCTGTGTTAATTGTACCTGTTTAAACTCGTTACCTGTACAAAAGACACTTGTTCACATATTCAATCAATCACACTCCTACCTCTCCACCTTGACCAAGACCAAAGAGCTGTCTAAGGAGTCCAGGGATGATACAGTGGAGGCATAGGAGAAGGTTATGTGGTCAGATGAGACAAAAATACAACTTTTGGGTATTACCCCTTAAGCCCCAGGTCTGAAAATTACTTAATGACCAGCACATTTTTTTAGTTTTTGCCTCGTCTCAACAGTCGTAACTTTTTTTTTTAAAATGACACAGTTGTATGAGGCCTTGTTTGATGCGGGAGAAGTTTTACTTTTTGTGGGCATAGTTTGAATTTACATATAAATTACTGCAGAATTTTTTTTTCAATTTTTTTTTCTAATTATTTTTTACACCATTCACATTGAACACTAAATAACCTGTTAGAGTAATTCTACAGGATATTATGGTTGTGTGTGTAATGTATGCACAATTATTTTTTATTAAGTATTTTTAATTTATTATTTTTTTTTTACACTTTTTATGTTTTTATCACATGAAGAAATAACTGTTTTACATTTTTTTTACACTTTGGAATGTATTAGCATACATTAATATGCTAATACATTACTTTCTGTGTCAATATGACACAGGCTGCAGTCAGGGCAGCACACTATGTGCCCTGACTGAAGGCTTGCTATACAGACTGTCCTTAGGCTACTCTAGGTCCTCAGGGCTGACTGTTCAGTTGTTCCCCGGGCTCCATCAGGTCACTAGAGTCCCGAACAAATGATGGACTGCGGCAATCAAAAGGTTAAGCGCCGGGGATTGGAGGTTTTTTCCGCTTCCCTGGGAGCCGCAAAACTGTTTCTGCAGCAATGTCTATAGTTGGTGGGCGGTCGTTAATGAGTTAACTCCACTTGCTATGTTTGGAGGAAGAAGAAGGATAAGTACAACTTCAAGAACACCATCCCAACTGTGAAGCATGGGGGTGGAAACATCATACTTTGGGGCTGTTTTTCTGCAAAGGGGACAGGTGGGATGGGGCCTTTGTTTTGGGGCTGTTACTGGGCTACATTGATTATCAGCTCCCTCCAATGCTCTTAATGACAGAAGAAGGTTTTGGTCAACAACCTCCTTCCTTCAGTAAGATAATTGAAGATGTGTCATGGCTGGGTCTTCCAGCAGGACAATAACCCCAAACACACAGGCAACCAAGTCTCCAGGCCTGAACATAATCCAAAATCTTTGGAGGGAGCTGAAACTCAATGTAGCTGAATAACAGCCCCAAAACCTGAAAGATCTGGAGAAGATCTGTATGGAAGAGTTGGGCCAAAATCCCTGCAGCAGTGTGAACAAACTTGGTCAAGAACTACAGGAAACGTCTGACCTCTATTATTGCAAACAAAGGTTTCTGTACCAAATATTAAGTTCTGTTTTTCTATTGTATCAAATACTTTTTTCATGCAATAAAATGCACATGAATTATTTAAAAATCATACAATGGGATTTTCTGGATTTTTTTTAGGTTCTCTCTCTCATAGTTGAAGTTTACCTATGATAAAAATTACAGACATCTGCATTGTTTGTAGGTGAGAAAACTTGCAAAAATCACCAGTGTATCAAATACTTATTATTTTCCCCAATGTATATGTTTAAAACTAATTCATGAGATGGAAATACCCCTTTAATATCATCTATGTTCAGACTGAATATATATGAGTTTAAGTAGTACTATTATCCTTATGTGTCTTTGCAAGTTACAAAATAGGCTCTATTCTTTCTGTGTTTGCAGTGTACTTTGTGCAAGGAAAAGTTCCCAGCCTACATGCCAAACTGTCCATGTCTCAGGCCATACTGTCATGGTATTTTTTTTTTTGTAGAAATAAAAGCAAATTTATCATTACGTTGCCTGCATCCTTTTTAATTCCATGGCAAACTAGCATGAAAGCATGGCCTGCTATCTGGTAATGCTTGACACAGATCCGGAACCCCAGCATTGAAACTCAACGGTTGTATCAATGTTTAAGTAAATCCGATAGAGACATGACCTCTGCAGCCAATCAGTGGCCTCAGCAATTACGTTCTGTTCCATTGACATCAGGATGAGAACAGCTCATAAGTTGTGAAGTCAGTGGAACAGCACATGATCACTGGGGCCACCGATTTTCTGCAGTGGTCACGTGCCAACCGGATTTAAACACTGAATCGACCACTAGAGCTTTAACACTGGATCGGCGGTGGATTAAAAGAGCACTTTTTTGTTATTTTATTCAGTTGAGTGCCATTTTAATGTTTTTGTGGGAAACTGAATACCCCTTTAACTAGTCAAAAAATATAGGTCTTTATAAATATGTATTTGTTAGGTCACCATTAGTTACTTGATTTGCATGTATATGCAGCTTAATGCATTCAAGAGTATTCCATTATTTTCAGTTTTCTTAATTGGATATGTACACTTTATTCTATATTCATGCAATAGCCACAATGCTGTGTGATTTCTGTACGTAATATTATATATACATTTCCTAGATAAAAATCAATTCTATTTTAAGTTAAAGTATCAACTCTGGCAAGATACTATTGTATAATTTAACGAACTCGTAGGTTTACCTGAACTAAATGGCTCAGAGGAAGAGGAAAAGTTGAGTGTTGAAGGTAGATTTCTTAGAGCTCTATTTATTGATGAGACCTTGAAACAGAGAATTTTAGCAACATGTTATTAATGATGTGAACATAAATGTATGAAAATCTGGTTTAAAGGGCTTGTTGAAAAAATGAAACCTACCTGTCCCCTTTTACGACCACTCTGAAGCTCACCAGGACCACTTCTAGGCTCTCATCCTGATAAACTGGGTGGCAGGTTCATCCACCTTCTATGTAAACTACCTCCTATTTATTTCACATGGTTGGACCATTGTAAACCAGACACTTCTCACCCTTCGTCTCACCCATATACCCTAATAGATTGTAAGCTCTTGCACTCAGGGCCCTCACACCTTGTGTCTGATCTGTAAGTAGCTTTTTACTGTTTTGTTTGTTTTTTGTCTGTAGTTATACCCTAAATTGTAAAGTGCTGCGGAATATGTTGGCGCTATATAAATAAAGATTATTATTATTGTCATTATTATTAAAGAGGATAAGCCTTTGCTCAATTTACTTACAATGGTCCTTGAGCCTTGCCCGCATGTTGGGACGAGAACCCAGAAGTGAAAAGAAGCGGGTCCTGGGGAGCTCTGCAGAGGTAACAGTGGGAAATAGCAGAGTTTAGCTTGACCCTGATATTACAGCTTTCTGTGTTATCTATTCTTAGATCACCAACAAAGCCTCTAGAGGGCAAGAAAATCATGGTCCGTTATACGTCAGGTTACTCTTTACTACAACTGTAGATAAATATAATTTTTTTCCTCTTTTTTGCCCAATCTTGCCCCATTTACATGTTTTTTTAAGGGGATATTCCCTTTAAGATGAAATAGGCAAACCAGTGAAACCAAAGTTATTGCTTAGTCACAATTATTGATTTGTTAGCGAGGATGCTTGTGCAGAGTAGGACATCACTTGGTTTCAGTCAGGATTTGAATTGCCCCTGTATTTGATTAAGGTCATCAAATGAAACATGATTAATTTGACTACTTTGCAATCATAAGAGATTGATAATGCTTCATAATGTTACCCACATAGGAATCTTTATAATGCTACTCAGAATATTAAAATTTTTTGTTGTCATTTAATTCCAGTCATGCTGCCTGAATCATGATTACTCTTTAAGTTTATTGCACAACATCAATCATAAACAATCAGAAACCAAATAATGGGACCAAAAACATCTCTCGCATCCGCTCGTTCCTCGGCTAGGACACTACAAAAATTCTGGTCCATGCCCTTGTCATGTCCCCCCTAGACTACTGCAACATCCTTCTCAGTGGCCTCCCAGCTAGCACCCTCGCTCCCCTCCAATCCATCCTTAACTCTGCTGCCCGTCTTATCCACCTCTCTCCTTGCTACTGCCAATCCCTTCACTGGCTACCCATTGCCCAGCGAATTCATTTTAAGCTACTAACCATGACCTACAAGGCTCTCCATGACCTCTCCCCTCCATACATCTCTGCCCTAATTTCCAAATATCTCCCCCCACGCACTCTCCGCTCCTCACAGGATCTTCTCCTCTGCTCTCCCCTTATCAGCTCCTCACACAACCGTCTCCAAGACTTCTCCCGTGCCGCCCCCACACTCTGGAACTCACTGCCCCAACACATCAGACTCTCCTCCACTTTCACCAGCTTCAAAAGCAACCTGAAAACCCATTTCTTCAGGCTTGCCTATAACCTTCACTAAACTTGTCACTACTTCCTCCACAGACATGTCTGCCCCTCACCTCCTGTCTCTTTCCCCCTCCTTGTGGATTGTAAGCCCTCGCGGGTAGGGTCCTCTCTCCCTCTGTCGTGCCAATTGTCATTATCCCTTATCACTGTACTCGTTTGACTTAAGTTATGTATGTAACCCCCTCGAATGTACAGCGCCCTGGAATCAATGGCGCTTTAAAATAATAATAATAATAATAATAATAAAAGGCTTAATTTTTATTCTATAAATGTGTATTTTATTTGATATGGTTACTGCTAAGGTTGTTAACCCATGGGTTTTAACACTAACTCTATACATGTATATCTCTAGAAAACTTATAAGAAATAATTGGCAACTTAGGGCGACATGTATGTATTTTGGCGCCCAGATGCCAAGTTTATTGCGCGCATTAGTAGTGTAGAATGCGCCTGAATTTATGAACCTGGTCTACTGCAGGTCATAGATTTAGCACTTTCTAGTTCCACTACAACAACTCAGGCTCAGGTAAACCACTTGTAACTTGGTCTGTCTGTTACAGCAGTAATTTCCCTAGGTTTGCCGTCCTCTAGTCATAAATGTGTACAGTAGAATCATACAGTTGTGGTGTGACACGCTTCCAGATTGCCTCCACATCATTACAAAGTGCCGCGGGCACCCGATAATGCAATTAATTTTGGAGTGTTTATAAATCTAGAGAACAGGGCTGTGACAGATTTTCTGCTAAAAGCATCCCAGAATCCTGGCGCAGCCCCGTTCATGCATGTCGCCATTAGGGCTTGTCCCCATGGCACGGGTTTGCAGCTGGTTTTTCAGACAGTTTTCGGTTTTGAAAACCATCTGCAAACCAGCTGACAAACTTTAAAATGGACCTGTACAGAAAACCCACGCAGCAGTCCCCGAAAAACAGAACATGTTCATTCTTCCGTCTGGTTTTCGGACGGAAGATGAACATATCTACAGTATGTGAAGGGTGAGGGGTTTTCTCCACTAATCGCAGAGAAAATCCACCCCCCTGCGGCCGTGTGCATGACCCAGAAACAGTGCAAATACCTGTCGGAAAAACCGACCGGTATTTGTCCTGTGCAGTGGGGACGCGGCCTTAGTCTTCTTCCTAGACTGAAACTGTAATTTGATAAGTCATTAACTTATTGTTAGTAGCTTTTCTCAAATGTTTACAAAATTCATATACCACCTTTTGTTCTAACATCAGATAGTTCTTTTGACTTCGCCACTGACAACTACAGTATATAACTGCAAACCATCAAACTGTGCAAGTTATGTACCCTTGCATGGGTGGACATGCAGCTACACAAGGGTCCAATAGCTACAGGGGCCAAAAGATACTTCAATTAGACACTTCTGTTAGAAGTGGGTATATGTCAAAATCAATACTTCTGGAAAACAATATGTTTTAGAATTTTGGCAGCATTTTTTTATATTAGCATCCTATGCAATTAAAATTATGTATAAAATCTTGCCCTTTCCCAGCTGTGATAGTGAAGAGCTAAAACTACTGAATTGCATGGCAGACTAACTTCAGTTTACTATAGTTGTTGTTTATCTGCATGTAGTCTCATTCTAATAGTAGATAATGGCATAATGATCGCTCTATTATTTTCTGGACAGGCCTAGATAAAGATTAGACTAGACTAACAGGGCAATGACAAGAGTAATACATGAAAAGATAATAGGTTAATCTTTCTCTGCACTGGTGATTTAGAGCTTTTTTCACACTTAACAGGTCGTGTTGATAACATTTACCTATCTCGGGCCCATAGTGTGCCTGAAAGAGAACCATCAAGCAATCCTCACTGCTCTGCTATCAGAGCTCACAAAAGGTAAGTCAGATAAACAAACCAGGAAGTCATGTACATAAGGGAACTCTAAGGCCGTGTTCACACGGCTTATTCCCGACGGATTTGTGAGCCGTATTGAGCTCACAAATCCGCCGTGACTAAGGGGCGGGACGGGGGCGGGGCCGGAGCGCTGCGGGGGCGCCGCTCCCGTCCCCATAGACAATGCATTGTTTACGGCGCGTACGCACCGTAAATAATGTGCATGACACTTTCTCCCCCCGCGGCGGATTCGCCGAGCGGGGAGGAGCGACGGAATCCACTGTTCTCTATGAGAGCAGTGGATTACCGTAATGACAGGGACGGATTGGCGCCGTACTGAAGCGCAAATCCGGAGCGAGTACGCCGCCAATCCGTCCCCAAATAAGCTGTGTGAACGAGGCCTAAAAAAAATTATATAAAAACAACCACACAATTTTTACCTGAAAATGTATACATAACAGTTTTATATTGCTTGTCAATATGTGAAAAAAGATGTTGATGGTGGTGTCTCTTTAAATGCAGCACAGAGCAGCATAGCATGAAAAGCCTGAGCTAATAAATTTCATTGCCCACATGTGCTGATACGTTTCACTAGTGAAACATGCTTGAGTGTCCTATGAATAGTCTTTAGACAACAAAAGGCCCATATACTTTTCTTCTACTACTGTCTGTATCTGCTATTGATCTAGCCTAGGAGTTAAGGCTCAGGTAATATTTTGATAATATTTTAGATGTTTGCCATATCCACGTTCTATTTTGAAAGAGGCCCTCTACACCAACCAATCATTATCCTACTTGTTGGGAATTGCGCAAAAAATATAGTGTTGCTTTATATACAGCAGTCTGTAACATGAATCACAACTTGGTATTTTCTATATAGTAAAATGTGCAGGTGCTACTGCTTTTTGTCCATTTCAGCTTGTTATGCAGGATTAAAGAGAATCTGTGACATCTTCTGACATGTCTGTTTTATTTAATAACTGTAAGACTTCTAGATTTTCATTGTGTGTGGCTCCTTGTTTTTCCTCTCCTAGGAATTTATTAGTAACTGTGGCAACTGTGTGCTACGAGTTGACAGAGGGGTTGTTCCTGCATATATTAACATTGTCCAATCACTGCTGACAGTGTTAGACACACCTCTATAATGATTGGAATGGTAACACCCAAATGACTGATTCAGTAGTACATTTCTAGAAAAATATAACAGAGGAACACCACAATAGGAGATGTTTCATAATTGTCGTGTCATGTGGAAAATAAGTAGAATACTAGAATAGACTAGAATAGACATGGCAGGATATATTACAGAATGCAAATACGTAATGGTTCTTGTATTATATGTACTGGATTATATAAAAAGGCATCAGAGGCTCAGCTAAAGGAGCAACAAACTAATAAGTTACTGTAGATGATATTAAATCATTAAATTATATTAAAGATAGGAAAGGTAAAGTAATTTATAAAATGTCATCAAAGCATAATTTATGTTGTATCTGTTTGCACTTACACTTGGAATTTTATCTTCAGGACAGATCTTGTCAGTAAGTAGTCTCTCTCGAATCTCCCAAGCAAACATGGATGGATGCTCCCGCTTAAGTTGAGCAATTTTCTCTACCACTTTTGGTGTAGCTAGTCTTGGCTTGCTTCCTCCCATTGCCTTAGGCTCCACAAAACCAGTCTGGTAATAGCGACCCAAAATTTTGCTGACACATCCATTAGATACCTGTAAAGTGTTAAAAAGGCTGGTTTGGTCAACAGGCATGATAATTACTGGTCATGAAGTAAGCACACATATTTTAATTAGGAACACAACAAATTACAATCACATTCTGTTAATTCCGCATCAATGAGATCTAGGAGGACCTTATTATCAGATATTTTGAGTTTTTGTATTATCATATAAAGATTCATAAAGCTGAATGACTAAATGAGGAGAAAAGCGGCCTAAAATAAGATGTACATACAAAATGTGTTAATATTATTTTCCATAAATTGTCTTTTCTGCCTGGTTACTGCTTATGGTCATGTGAAACCCCACATCTTATCTTATACAAATTACTGTAAAAGTGACTTTAAAGATGTCTTTAAATCAGCTGTATTTTCGTGCTTGGTGGAAACATGAAAGTGCGACTGAAGACATAAAACGTCATGGCTGTTCCTTACTTCCACCACATTGTGGTCTCAACCACAGGATCAGAAGCCAGTACAATGCATGATGTCTGTCATTATGGACATTTGTGGCTGGAGACTCATGAGGCTCTTATCCATTGAGCAGTTCGGTCTTCTTCTCCTGTTTCTCTCATTCACATTCTTTACTTTCTTAGACCACTTTCACACAACTATTGAAGATGACCTTTACTCAAGGTCATCTAAGTACTAAGTCACTTTTCCCTAAATTAATACCATACATCAGTGAATATTTTCCACAAGAAGGTGACACAAGAATTCTCCCCAACACTGAATCTACACTTGCCAGATAAATATTACCCCTAAAGCTAAAATGTCATTTGGCCACTTCTACCCCATTTCTGAACCTGAATTAAAGTCATTGTAAGTATATCAGCAAGAAAACCTCTAAAAGGGGTTCATTCAGCCCTCCTGCTTCCACTGCTGGAGCTGATATTTTTTCATTGAGAAGAAAGAGAGTTCTTCTCCGCCATGTATTGACTACAGAGAACTTAATTGAATTACTTTTATCTCCTTCCAGTTGATTCTGAGCTGGTTTAGAAGGTAAGGTCTGTGAAGATTTTCTCTAAATTAGATCTCAGAGAAGACAATCCTGTTAGTATCCTTCCTGGAAGGTAATTAACCCCTTAAGGACCCAGCCTGTTTTGACCTTCCTGACAGCCCTATTTTTGAAATCTGACGTGTGTCACTTTATGCGAGAATAACTTTTTGACACTTTTACCTATCCATGCGATTCTGAGACGGTTTTCTCGTGACACATTGTGCTTTAAGTTAGTAAGAAAATTTTATCCATACAATCCTTGTTTGTTTGTGAAAAATATCAAAATTTCATGAAAATTTAGAAAAATCTGTGATTTTGAAAGCTCCAAAATTCTGCGTACAAGACAGATAATTATTCACCACAAAATAGTTTATAACCAGCATCTACCATATGTCCACTATATATGTCCAAATATAGTAGTAATTTCTCACATTTTCAAGAAAATTAGCAAATTACATTTTTTTAAAGACCAGTCCAGGTCTGACGTGGCTTTGAGGGGCCTGTATGTTAGATACCCCCATAAATGACACCTTCTAAGAAACTAGACCCTTTAAAGTATTTACAACAGTGTTTAGGAAGTTTGTTAACCCTTTAGGTATTTCACAGAAATGAAAGCAAAATTTCAAAATTTCACTATTTTTGCAGATTTTCAATATTTATCCCTTATTCACTGGAATACAGTAAATGTGACCAGGTAAATGCAATGTAATATCATTTCCCCCAGGTCTGCCGTTTTTAGAAATATCCCATATGCAGCCCTAGTGCATTATTTCGCTCACCCATAAGCCCCAGAATAGGAGGAGCACCTACTGGACTCTGGGGTCTCATTTTCAATGCAATTTTATTTAGGCGCCATTTCAGGTTTGAAGAGGCCCTAAGGTGCTAAACTTAATAAACACCCCTAAAAAGACCCCATATTGGAAACTACACCCCTTAAGGTATATATACAGGTGTGTAGTGAGTATATCGACGCCACAGGTGAATCACAATTTTTTTTTTAGCATTAGGCTGTGAAAATTAAAAAAATTTTTTTTCCAATAATCTGCAATTTTAGCTTAAAATGTTTCATATTTACAAGGAATCCTGGAACAAAGAACCCCAAAACTTTGTTAAGCAATTTCTTCCAAGTTCGGCAATACCTTACATGTGGGTGTAAAATGCTGTTTGGCCGCATGGCAGGGCGTATAAGGGAGGGAGCGCTATTTGGCTTTTGGAACGCAGATTTTGGTGCGTCCATGTCGCATTTGCAAAGCCCCCAAAGTACCAGAACAGGTGAAACCTTCCAGAAGGGATCTCATCTAGGGGTGTATTGTGCATTTTCAGTGCACAGGTGTTCCATTGTTTTTTTTTAGCATTGGGCCATGAAAATGGGGGGGAAAAACGCAGTTCCACCATTGTTTTTTGGGCTGTAAATGATGTGATAACTTTACTATGGGGGTCAGTACAATTGCAATGATATAGATTTTATATAGTTTATGTTTTATTACTTTTACACAATAGAAATAGGTCTATAAAAAATTGCGTTTTTATGTTGTCCTATTCTGACAGTCATAACTTTTTTATTTTGCTGTGTGCAGAGCTGTGTAGGGCCTTGTTTTTTGCGGGGTGAATTGATGCTTTTATTGGTACCATTATGGGGTGCATACAACACTTTGTTCACTTTTTATTAAGGTTTTTGTGAGGCGTTTTGAACAAAATACAGCAATCCTGGTAGTGTTTTTTTATTTTTATTTTTTATAGCGGTCACTCTGCGTTAGATATGACATGCTAGCTTTACTCAGCAGGTCGATACGATTACAGCAATACCCAATTTGTATATTTTTTTTATTTTTTACTGCTTTTATACAATAAAAACACTTTTATTCAAACAGGAAAACACAGTTTTGCATTGCCATAGTCCGAGAGCCATAACTTTTTTTTTTTTTTTCTGTGTACAGAGCTGTGTACAGGCTTGTTTTTTGCGGGATGAGTTGATGTTTTTATTGGTATCATTTTTGGTGGTACAAGACTTTTTGATCAGTTTTAAATCCGTTTTTTGGAAGGCAGAGTGAAGAAAATACTGCAATCCTAGTAGTGTTTTTTTATTTTTATTTTTAACAGCGCTCACTGTGCAGTATCCGTAATAAGTTAGCTTTACTCTGTGGGTCGATACGATTATGGCGATACCCAATTATATAGTTTTTGTATGTTGAACCGCTTTAAAAAAAAAAAAAAAAAAGTGTTTTTAGTGTGTAAAAGAATATTTATGCATCGCTATCTTCTGAGAGCCATAACTTTTTTATTTTTCCGTATACAGAGCTGTGTTAGGACTTTTTTTTTTTGCGGGATGAACTGACGTTTTAATTGGTACAACGTTGGCGTTTATAGGGGTTTTTGATCACTTTTATTCCATTTTATGTGCTGCGGGATGAACAAAAATCTTAATTCTTTGATTTTTTGTTTACGGCATTCATCGTACGGGTAAATTAACATAACAGATTTATAGGGCAGGTCGTTACGCACGCGGCGATACCAAATATGGGTACTTTATTTATTTTTGATCTTTTTTGGGGCGATTGGCGTTTGTAAAGGGGAAAAGGGCGGTGTACGTGTTTTTATTTTATTTTTCGTGTTTATGTTTTACATGTTTTTCACTTTTTTTTTACTTTTTTTACTTTTTCACATTTTTTTTTAACTTTTCCCCATAGGGGATTTGAATGAGAGATCTTTAGATCTCTCATTCAATAGGAATCAGTGCATAGCTTGTTGCTGTGCAGTGGTTCCTATGACAACTGTCACGTCACAGACAACCCGGAAGGCATTCTCTGCCTTCCGTGCTGTCTGTCAGAGGGCAGGAGCTGCACCGAGCGCGCGATCCGTGCGCTGCTGCCGCCGACAGAGACGCAGGAGGAGCAATCTCCTCCTGCGTCTTCCTTAGTTATTGCGACCCGATGGTCGCGATAATTAAGGGGTTAACCGCCCCCCCCCACCCCCCCACCCCACCGGAGCGATCTCGGGTCGGGACCGATGCTGCGGAATGTCAGCTGTAATATACAACTGACACCCCGCGCCGATCGCGCCAACTCTGCTTTACAGTTCGCGCGATCCTCAGGACGTATGCATACGTCCAGGTGCGTGAACCCCCAAACCACCTGGACGTATGCATACGCCCAAGGTCGTGAAGGGGTTAAAGGGAACCTGTCAAGTGGTTTATGTTGCCCTTTCTGAGAGCAGGAAGTGATAGCGGGAGAGAAGCTGAGCTTTGGGATATAAAGGTTTATATGATTTTAAGCAGGATTTCTGAGTAAAAAGCATTGAAACTACTAACCGGAATCCACAAGAGACAATAGAAGTCCTGCTGACACATACATTGTTTGACAGTTCTGTATACACACGGATAAAGGGAAAGCTATCAATCAGTGTATTTGGGCAGGGTCAGCAGTTCTTTCAGTTTCACTTAAAGGGGTTGTCTCACTATAAAGAATAGCATTCAAAATGTAGGGAACACTGAATGAAGATGTTTTCCAAATATATTGCTTTGTTCATCTTTTTTGTTGAGGAGCTACAAATAATTTTATCACAGGTCATGGCCAGCAGTGTGAGAGCTTGTGTGTTATCTGATCTTTCGGACAAAAGACAGTAATTACTCTACTGTTTACATTAGCTCAGAAGCTTCCCGGACCTCAGAGAAAATATTTATTTAATCTAGACTAATAAACAGATAAGTCTGAATACACTGAGCTCATATGCTAATTACAGACAGCTTGACCAGGAAATGACAGAGCAAAGCAGCATTATTTCATTCATGCATCCTATGAAACTTTGAGATAAGACAACCCCTTTAACAGATTTTTTTCTGCTTTTTACTCAGAAATCCTTGTCCTAATCATATAAACCTATATATAACAGAGCTCAGCTCCTCTACTCTATCATATAACCCTATACATCAGAGAGCTCAGCTTCTTTCCTCTATCATATAACCCTATGTATCACAGAGCTCAGCTTCTCTTCTCTATCATATAATCCTATATATCACAGAGCTCAGCTTCTCTCCTCTATTATCTAAACCT
This sequence comes from Phyllomedusa bahiana, assembly GCA_025379985.1. Classification (NCBI taxonomy): domain Eukaryota; kingdom Metazoa; phylum Chordata; class Amphibia; order Anura; family Hylidae; genus Phyllomedusa; species Phyllomedusa bahiana. Next base: position 151,433 of record JAODAL010002840.1, read on the forward strand.
ATATATCATGAAGCTCAGCTTCTCTCCTCTATCGTATAACCCTATATATCACAGCGCTCAGCTTCTCTCCTTTATCATATAACTCTATATATCACAGCGCTCAGCTTCTCTCCTTTATCATATAACCCTATCTATCACAGAGCTCAGCTTCTCTCCTCTATCATATAACCCTATATATCACAGAGGCCAGCTTGTCTCCTCTATCATATAACCCTATATATCACAGAGACCAGCTTCTCTCCTCTATCATATAACCCTATATATCACAGAGCTCAGCTTCTCATCCTCTTTCATATCCTATTCTCAGATAGGGCAGCATAAAACACCTCACAGGTTCCCTTTAATGGAATTCCTTTCATGTCTAATATAGACATTTAAAATATGTGGTAATGCCTTATAATACCCCAGCCATGTTTTAAAACTTTGTGATTGATATTGTGCAAAATTTTTCTTTATCATGTCTATATTGATGGATGAACACCAGATACATAGAATTCTTTGGGTACATCCACACGGCAAGTATTTCAAGTTGGAATCCATGTGGATTCTGACTTGAAATACTTATCTAAAACCGCAAGCAAATCATCCCCATTGACTTCAATAGAAAATACGTGTTTTAGTTCATACTACGAGGGTCAGTTTTCACCGTCCAAAAACTTGTTCATTCTTTAGTTTTCTTCCACGTGGAAATTAACTATTGATGTTAATGGGGATGACTAAAAACCTTGGGCGACATGAATGAATTTGAATGCGTACTTTTTTTTACTTGGCGCCGACACTCCAGTTCTAAATAGATATAGAAGAGTGTAGAATACGACAGTATGAAGATTTTTGGCGCATTACATAGAGCTTAGTGCGCCAAGTTTGCCGCATTACACTCTATGCCAAAAATCTGTCGTATTCTACACTCTTCTATATCTATTTAGAACTCTGGTGTCGGCGCCAAGTAAAAAAAAAAGTATGCACTCGAATTCATACATGTCGCCCCTTGTGTAAAACGCACTCCATAGATCCACGTTCAAAACCCCATTGAAATGAATGGGACTTGTTTCTGACCGTTAACCGCAAGAAAAAAAGTCCGTAAATCAATTTGCAATATCATGTGAAAATAAAAATGAACATAGGTGCACACTGGTGTGGCAGCAAAATACAAGCACAATCCAATATCACAAAACATACAGAAAAAGGGGAAAAAATTACTCAAAGAAAAAGACAGAAACATGGCCATACTCACTGCTAGAAAAGCTAAGATGAGACTGAACACAGCATAGAGGCAACACAGGCCCCCAGGCTAATAAAGAAAAATACCCAGGTCCAGCTGATGGGTGGTAACCCAAACATCTCTCCACTAGGTGGACAGAAAGCTGCACCTTTAATTGACATCTATTCACATAGCATGCAAAAAAGCAAAAAAGCCACAGTACCATACATTGGAAGACTCTACAGATGCAAAAATACCCGTAAGACAGCCACTCGCACCTTCCATGCATGAGGGGGGTGGCTGCTGGTATTCTACTTGCATCCAGGGCCCCAGTACTGTTTGGCAAAAAAAACTATTTTCCCCATACTGGAAAAATATCAAATATGAGGTATATGGTTAACATAATGGCCAAAAAAAAATTGTAAGCCTGCAAGCCCCTTCACGGCTCCTCATCTATTGGCAGGTCCCTACAAATCCCTTTAAAAACACAAAACATACAGAAAAAGGGGAAAAAATTACTCAAAGAAAAAGACAGAAACATGGCCATACTCACTGCTAGAAAAGCTAAGATGAGACTGAACAAAGCATAGAGGCAACACAGGCCCCCATGCTATTAAAGAAAAATACCCAGGTGCGGCTGATGGGTTTCTTGGTTTCATCTTGCGGGACCATTCTTGTCTATCAATTAAACTCTGTTCTATGTCAATGTTACTCCATACTATTCCAGTGTATGCCAATACTGTTTCCGACTCATGATAATTACTGGCCTGCCTCAGGAGATCTCTGTACTGTCTACCCAAGATAAGTTTAAATTTTTTCAGGATACCAGTTCAGTGTTTAGCAATTCCTCAAACAGAAATTTAAAACGCCACGTAGCATGCTAAATTAAAGATACAAGAGATTCCTAAGTTACAAAAAGACATTAAAGTGTGGTTACTCAGTGCCAAACTTTACTTTTTACTTTATGTCCCCCAAAAAACTGGCAGCGATGTGTATTGGACATTACATTATCAAACAGATTAATTAAGTCACCTTGCTTATTGCCTATTCACCCAGTTTTCTACAGGTCATTGTTAAGACCATTCATTCTAGGATATGATTCCCATGGAGATTCGGGGCCACATGTATGATTTTTGGCGCTCTGGCGCCATTTTTTTAGTGCACATTTGTAGCGTAGAATGCCCCTGAGTCTACGAACCTGTTCTACTGCGGGTCATAGATTTAGTGCTTTCCAGCTACAAAGCGACACTTCTGGCACAGGTAAACCACTTTTAAAGGTATTTACCTGTTCCAGCAGTAATGCACCTGGATTTGCCGTACTAAAGCTATAAATGTGTAGCTTCGTACAGGTTGTAGTGTGACACGCCTCCTGCACGCCCCCAAATCTCAGGCGCATTACAAAGTGCGCGGGCGCCCTGTAATCAGGGCCGTTCCTAGGCTAAATTGCATTCAGGGCGAGGTGAAGAAATTTTGCCCCCTCCCCTTCCGTAAAATAATGTGCCACAATGCAACACAGTGCTTCACCGGATAACTATCCCCTGTAGCCATGTAATACCCACCTGTAACCAGACAGTAGCCCCAGTAGCCACAATAGTTGACTCTGTAGCCAGATAGTTGCCTCTACAGCCATGATAGTTGCCCCTGTAGCCATGTAATACCCCCCTGTAACCAGATAGTAGCCCCAGCAGCCATGATAGTTGCCCTTGTAGCCAGTGTCCCCCTTGTAGCCAGTGTTCCACTTGTAGCCAGTATTCCCCTTGTAGCCAGTGTCCCTTCTGTAACCAGTGACCCTCTGTAGCTAGTGTCCCTTGTAGCCAGTTGCCCCCTGTAACCAGTTTCCCCCCTGTAGCCAGTGTTCCCCTTGTAGCCAGTGTCCCCCTGTAGCCAGTGTCCCCTGTAGCCAGTGTTCCCGTTGTAGCCAGTTGCCCCGTGTAGCCAGTGTCTCCCCTGTTGCCAGTTGCCCCTTGTAGCCAGTGTCCCCTTGTAGCCAGTGTCCCCCTTGTAGCCAGTGTCCCCCCTGTAGCCAGTGTCCCCCTTGTAGCCAGTGCCCCCTGTAGCCAGTGTCCACCTTGTAGCCAGTGTCCCCCCCTGTAGCCAGTGTCCCCCTTGTAGCCAGTGTCCCCCTGGTAGCCAGTTGCCCCTGTAGCCAGTGTCCCACCTGTAGCCAGTTGCCCCCTGTAGCCAGTTGCCCCCTTGTAGCCAGTGTCCCCCTTGTAGCCAGTGTCCCCCTTGTAGCCAGTTGCCACTGTAGTCAGTGTCCCCCCTGTAGCCAGTTGCCTCCTTGTAGTCAGTGTCCCCCTTGTAGCCAGTTGCCTCCTTGTAGCCAGTGTCCCCCTTGTAGCCAGTTGCCCCCTTGTAGCCAGTGTCTCCCCTGTAGCCAGTGTCCCCCTTGTAGCCAGTGTCCCCCTTGTAGCCAGTGTCCCCCTTGTAGCCAGTGTCCCCTGTAGCCAGTGTCCCCCCTGTAGCCAGTGTCCCCCTTGTAGCCAGTGTCCCCCTGTAGCCAGTGTCCCCCTTGTAGCCAGTTGCCCCTTGTAGCCAGTTGCCCTTGTAGCCAGGGTCCCGCTTGTAGCCAGTTGCCCCCTGTAGCCAGTTGCCCCTTGTAGCCAGTGTCCCCCTTGTAGCCAGTGTCCCCCTTGTAGCCAGTGTCCCCCTTGTAGCCAGTTGCCCCTTGTAGCCAGTGTCCCCCTTCTAGCCAGTTGCCTACTTGTAGTCAGTGTCCCCATTGTAGCCAGTTGCCTCCTTGTAGTCAGTGTCCCCCTTGTAGCCAATTGCCCGCTGTAGTCAGTATCCCAACTGTAGCCAGTGTCCCCCCTGTAGCCAGTGTCCCCCTTGTAGCTCGTTGCCCCCTGTAGCCAAGGATTTTAAAATAATAAAAATGTACTACCCTTTCCAGGATCCCTGCAGCGGCCAGGTCCCGGGGCTCTGTGTAAGCAGCTTTATGTCATCACACCGCTTACTTTCAGCTCCCGGGGCCTCCTGGTACAGGAGCCGTGAGTGCGGGTCGCAGGGGGCGTGGTGAAAGCCGTGCGCCCCCTGCGACGCTGCTGTGTATGTGTCGGCGCTCTGACTGAGCACTGATACATACAGGGGGGGGAGGTAGGAGGGGAGCGATCCGTCCTGCCTCCTCCCTGTACCGGCAGCTGCACTAAGTGTGTGCAGCTGCCGGCCGAGTCAGAGGCTAACCGCGGGGCGGTCGAGGCGAGCGGCGCCCCCCTCGGGTGAGGGGAGCCTCAGCGCCCCGGGCGATCGCCCACCTCGCCCGCCTCTATGAACGGCCCTGCCTGTAATGCACCTGAAATTGGAGTGCGCCTGATTAAAAATATAGCGAATGGGGCTGTTCATACTTGTTGCCCTTGGTCTTAAGCTCTTCAACCTGTCATCCTTGACAAATCTGAGTGATATAAGGTGGAAAAAACTCTAGATTGGAAAACATACTTTGGGGTTTGTAATAATTACTGGAAGGGTTTTGGACCCCATACGAATTTGTATGATTCTTTTTGCAGTATTCACACTCCAAAAGTTTCATGCTTATTATTGTGGATCAGGTGGCCTGTACAGCCAGGATCCTCTCTTGAGGGAGAAAAAATGTCAGCTGTGTGTCAATATGAACAACCACAGTATTTTCCCTGCTCAACAGGTGGCTCAATGTCAATTTGAAGCTACGGCTTTCCAATATTTGGAAAATATCACTCCAACTGCAGTATTGGAACCCAACATGGCTTGTGACATCAGGTTTTCTAGACCTTTAAGAAGGAACTAGTCTAGTGTCTTGTTGCTTACTTCTCAGCCCTGTGAAAGTTCTCAGCTATTGTTCTGTTAGTAATCTTGTTCTATTTCCAGATTTAACACTAACTTCTGATCCTGCCTTGTGTTAAAGATTTTAAACTTGACATTCACCTGCCTGTTACTAACCTGGAACTATCTTATTATTGCCCAGCCAACTATCTGCTGTCTACCATCTATGGGTAACTATCCTGTGGAATGTGATAACTGGTAAATTCTAAACCTTCTTGAAGAAGTTAAGAGTTAAGCAACATGGATATGTTAAATCCCATACTCCAGGTTATGTGTTAACATAGATAATGAGCTACTGTAAATGTTCACTACCTTGCTGACAACCTTTTTCCAAACACCTTTTAGTCTCATGGCTTACTGGGCTACTCCAAGCTCCTCTTCAGCTTGTAGATGCATTCCAGCTTTTTGTCTATGGGGCCGTGTAGATGCATACCAATCAGAATGCCCATACTGTCCACTTCACACTGCTGAAGATGCCAATAACAGGCACATGAAGAAGTAAAACCAAAAAGAAGTGCTCTGACACAATATGTTCTCTCGTAAATCATGTGGATGCCTAGATGTATAAGCTGGGGAACACCTGGCATAAGGATGCACTATAAGGTGATGAGGCAGCAGAGGCCATGTGATGCTTTGATCAATATTCCGCTGGAAAACTTTGATCCTATCAATTATGTGAATGTTGCAGTGATAAGTACCACCTACCTAAATATTGTTGCAGACCAAGTACACCTCTTCATGGCATTAGTATTTCCCTTATAGCAGTGGCCACTTTAAACAGATGAATGCACCTTGCCACACTGTGTTTGAGGTACTTGACACAGAGTTCACGGTGTTGATTTGGTCTCCAAATTTGCCAGATCTCATAAACAATTGAGCATTTGTGGTATGCTCTGAAAAAACAAGTTAGATCTATGAATTTGCCTTCTTGCAACTTACAGAACTTAAGGGAGCTGCTGCTAACATTTGATGCAAGATACCACAAAGCATTCTATGGTGGACGTACCCACACATCAGGGTATGGGTATGGGTATGTCATGGAGATCTTGCGAGCTCGCAAGATCGCGGCATTGGACCAGCTGTATATTACCACTGGCATCATGCTGCATCACCTGCAGCCAGAATGCACTTCGGCAGCGGGTGATTAGCCCCTTAGCTGCCACAATGTATTACATCACCGCAGCTAAGACAAAGATAGAAGGCGGGAGCTCCTTCTGTCTTCTGTTGGTGCAACAGCGGGCATTGCTGGGCATGGTGTGTGACAGTCGCCATGGAGACCAGTATACAGCAGCAATGCTGTGAACTTATCTCTATTGTATAATTGATCTGAAGATCACTGATACAAATCTCCTATGGGAAAAAGTAAAAAAAAATGTAAAAGTAAATAAAAGTTAAAAAAAAGTAAAACACAAACACATAAAAACACGCACACCGGCCTTTTCCCCTTTACAAACGGCAATCGCCCCCAAAAAAGCAAAAATAAATTAAGTACACATATTTAGTATTGCCTGCGTATATATCTGTCATGTTAATTAACCCACACCATGAACGGCGTAAAAAAAAAAAAGTTACATAATTGCAATTTTTGTTCATCCCGCAGTACCTAAAATGTAATAAAAAGCGATAAAAAATTCAAATTAACGCCAGCATGGTACCAAGTAAAACATCAGTTCATCCTGCAAAAAAAGCCCTTATACAACTCTGTATATGGAAAAAAATAAAATTTACAGCTATCAGAAGACAGTGATGCATAAATATCGTTTTACACAATAAAAAAAACTTTTTTTAGAGCGCTTCGGCATAATAAAACAATATAAATTGGGTATTGTCATAATCATATCGACACAGAGTAAACTAACTTGTCACAGATACTGCACAGTGAGCACTAAAAAAAATAAAAAACACTACTAGGATTGCTGTATTTTTTTCATCTTGCCTCCCAAAAAACAAGATTTAAAGGTGATCAAAAAACTTCGTCCCTCCAAAAATGATACCAATAAAAATGTCAAATCATCCCGCAAAAAACAAGCTGCTACGCAGCTAAATACACAGGAAAATAAAAAAGTTATAGCTCTCAGACTATGGCGATGCAAAAATATACTTCCTTTTTGAATAAAAGTGTTTTTATTGTGTAAACACAAATTGGATATCGCTGTAATTGTATCGACCTGCTGAGTAAAGCTAGCATGTCACTTATACCGCTGTAAAAACCTGGTGACAGCTGTAAAAAATAAAAAACACTACCAGGATTGCTGTATTTTGTTCAAAACACCTGACAAAAACTTTAATAAAAATAGTGTCATATGGTACAAATAAAAATGTCAACTCATCCCGCAAAAAACAAGCACATAATCATCTCCATATACAGAAAAATAAAGAAGTTATGGCTATCAGACCTTGACGACATAAGAACGCAATTTTTTTATAACTGCATTTCTACTGTTTGAAAATAATAAAGCATAAAAACTATATAAAGTTTATATCACTGCAATTATACTGACTGCTATGTCATTTATATAGAACGGCAAATTCTGTAAAAATGAAGCAGAACTGTGTTTTTTCCCCCCCATTTTCATGGCCCAATGCTAAAAAAAACTATGGAACACCTGTGCGCCCCAAAATGCACAATACACCCCTAGATGAGATCCATGAGGGGTGTTGAAACCAAAATGGGGTAACTTCTGAAAGATTTCACCTGTTCTGCTACTTTGGGGGCTTTGCAAATGCGACATGGCACCAACCAAAATCTGTGTTCCAAAAGCCAAATAGCGCTGGCTCCTTTGTACACTTTGCCATGCACATGTAGGGTATTGCTGAACTTGGAAGAAATTGCGTAACAAACTTTGGGTTGCTTTTTTTTCCAGGATTCCTTGTAAAAATTAAGCATTGTAAAAATTACAGATTGTGGGAAAAAAAGTAATCATTTTCATTTTCAGAGCCTAACACTAAAAAAATTTGTGAAACATCTGAGGGGTCGATATAGTCACTGCACCCCTGGATATATTCCTTAAGTTTCCAATATTTGGTCTTTTTACAGGGGTTTATTAACTTTTAGCACCTTAGGGTGTCCACAAACCTATAATGGCACCTAAATAAAATTGTAATGAAAATGAGACCCCAAAGTCTGGTCGGTGCTCTTCCTATTCTGAGGCTTGTGGTTGAGCCAAATAGAGCACCAGGTCCACAGATGGGATATCTCTGAAAATGACAGAATCTGGGGAATTGATGTTAAATTGCATTTCCCAGGTCACATCTACCCTTTTTCTAGTGAATAATGGCTAATAATTGAAAGTCTTCAAAAAGTGAAATTTTCTAATTTCACCTCCACTTTGCTTTAATTTCTGTGAAATACTTAATAGGTTAACAAACTTTCTAAATGCTTTTTTAAATACTTCAATGGTTCTAGTTTCTTAGATGAAGTCATTTATGGGGGTAACATACAGGACCCTCAAAGCCACATCAGAACTGGACTGGTCCCTAAAAAAATTTATTTTGCAAATTTTCTTGAAAATGTAAAAAGTGTCTAAGCCCCCTAATATTGTAAAAAAAAATAAATAAAAAAATTAAAAAATGATGCCAACTACAGTGGACGTATGGTAGATGCTAGTTATAAACTATTTTGAGTGGAATAATTATCTCTTACACGCAGAAATGTTTGAACTTTGGAAATGGCAAATTTTTCTAAATTTTCACAATATTTTGAGATTTTTCACAAACAAACAAGGATTGTATGGACTGAGATTTCTTACTAACTTAAAGCACAATGGGCCACATGTATGAACCTGTTTAGGTCTAAAGCTCACTTTTTTGCCCATAGGTTACTATGGGCAAAAGAGTGAGTTTTAGACCCAAACAGTTTCATACATGTAGCCCAATGTGTCACAACAAAACAATCTCTGAATCCCATAGATAGGTAAATGTGTCAGTTATTCTCACATAAAGTGACACATGTCAGATTAAAAAAATGGGGCTCTGTCAGGAAGGCCAAAACTGGTTGTGGGACTAAAAATAATTTGCTACTCTGGTCTTGGGATGACTGCGCAATGACCTATTATTACTGATCTATATTACTGATCTATCATTTATGTTCAATCATAACAACAAAGATTACACTGCACATGTTCTGTATTGATGAAGGATGCCAGGGAACCTATTCTAACCATGCTCTAGTACATCTTTATTCTTGTCAAGAAAACAGTCTTTACCATGAAAGTGAAGAAACGACACCAAACTGCACAACATGTTTTGATCATCTTTTAGATTATCATGTGGAACCTTCGCTGAAGGTAAAATCTGCATAGATGTAATTTAGAATATGTGACATAAATGATGCCTCTAGATGGAAAAACAAGTTTTTTTCTAAATTATTATTTTTCACTTTAAATGAAGCATTTAGGGCGACATTTATGAACGGGGCTGCGCCAGATATCTGGCGTCTTTTTACCCTGATATCAAGCACAGCCCCATTCATATATGCTTAAATCTCCCACATGCCATTCTCGGGCGCATTACATAGCGCCTGCAGAAGGGGGGGTACTAGAACCATAGCGAAGATACATATTTATAGCTTCGCTACGGCATTTCTAGGCACTTTACTGCTATCTTTTTCAAAGTGGTATACGTGAGCCAGAAATGTTGCCCTAGTGCTAGAATGCGCCTAATTTATGACCTGCTGTAGAGCGGGTTCAGAAATCAGGTACATTCTATGCCATTATCATGCGCATGTCGCCCTTAATATCCAGTTGAGCCAAATTACTATGATGACAACCTACTTTCATGTTTGGAAGCACATAACTCATGAGGGAAGTCACATGTCATGAACTGGCTTGGTAGGTATATAAATTGTGTGATAGGCTGCCTGTACACATATCAATTGTTGTTGTCATGGGGGAAATTTATCAGAGTTGTAAAAAGGGATGTTTATTAGCATTCAGCCCAAGGGTGGCAGTATTTTTAAAACTGTTTGATTTGTGGTAAAAATATGTCATGAGTGGACAAATGGCGACATGGAAACTGGGGTGTACCACATGCCATTGATGTAAGAGGTGAATGTTGGCTATGATAATGCACTGGGGCACTGAAGCAGCTCATCACCAAAATAATTCAGGAGGCTACCGAAGATGTGTGTAAAGCAACAGACAATGGGGCTTCCAAGCACCTGTGCTAGCAAAGTTATATTGGCAGAAGAGGCTTACGTTTTCATGGCAGCATTGGAATTAGAACTCCGCCGATTGGCAAAGAGTTGACTTCTCTGATGAATCACATTTTCGTCTTTGTTGAATGATTGAATGTTAATATTTCAGATGAGAAACATTAGACAACAACCACCCTACAAACATTGCTGGAAGAACAGAAGCTGGTGGTGGCAACATGATGGTCTGGAGAATGTTTTTGTGGCATTCTTTGTCCCCCACTCATCCATGTGGAAGATATTGTCAATCTACTTGGATATCAATCCATCCTTGCAGATCACGTTCACCCATACATGCTGACTGCCTTCCCTGAGGCAGATGAAATCTTCCAGCAAACCAAAGCAAGATGTCACACTGCTAGAAATGTCCAACATTGCTTGGAAGAGAATAGCAAAGACTTCCTTGCCCTCTAAATCACCAAACTTGAAACCAATTAAGCAACTGAGGGACCACCTTAATCATCATGTTCGTTCTGTGGATCTTCGTCCACCCACCTTCCAGCAGATGTTGGAAACACTGTAGACAGCATGGCTGCAGATACCGGTGACAATATACCAGGAACTTAGCCTGCTTGCTTCTGTCCTTGCTGCATATGGCGGTTACTCTGAATATCAGCTGGTTTTATAATAATGCCACTTGACCATGTAAGACAAAAAGAGACAAACACACCTGCAAGATCCTAGAGATTTCACATGCTCTTACTCCACTTGTGGCCAGTTCTATGATCTTTTTTCTTTTACATGTCGGGAGAGGACGACCATTTACAAACACCCCACCTAGTTGGTTCACACTGCTAACACCTGGAAAATATAATGGGGAGAAATTAGATAAAAAGGTAAAGTCTGGTTCATTTGCTAATGGGGCTGTTAATACAAAAAGTGAAGAAGTAGGAGCAAAACAAATTGCTGCAACAATGTATACAATGTATATAAAGAGCGCAATATTAAAAATAGCATAGTATATGACACTGTATAAAGGCACAATTTAAAACATATTACTTTCTTTGGACATTGGCACATAGTAAATAGCAAAGCAGCTGGCGACCAGAGTATTTACAAAGACATTCATCCTGAGTTCCTCACAAAGCAATGTATTGACACACTAATGCCAGGATCAGAAAGGCTTACGGATAAGTGATTCAAATGTTTTCTTGGAGCAGCAATAGGGCAGAAACTTGCATAGAGCTTTCCTGTAGTCAGGCTCAAACTGACCCACACAGAAACAGGGGAAACCCATAGTGGGCCCCAGAGCATGGCAGACCTGGAGTTTCTTTTAAACTGCATAAACATCTTTGGGAGAGGCAGAAAGTCAAAGATAAAGAGGCAAAAAAGCAAGAGGCAGAGTATAAGAGGTCCCCAGAATGAACTTCACTGGTGGGCCCCAATGAATCATCTTTACAGGTGGGCCCCCAGAATGAAATGCCACTGATGGACCCTGGGCACCCTAGTCTGACACGGCCTGCAGACCCTTGTGCAGAAGCTGGTCTTCTTTCAATTGTCAAGGATGTTTAAATACTACCAAAGCAAGAACTTCACTTTAAAATATAAAATATACAATATTCATTAAGTTGTAAGGGAGCCCCTGGAAGCAGAGATGCTGATTTTCAGTATCTGTCCATGCCAGTGTATGGTGTGCTCTGAGCCCTCCAAATTTAAAGTGTTAAACATGTTCCATCTGTGTGTTTCCTTTTGCAGGATAGCAAAGTTGGGCTAAGTAAAGACCCTTTAAGAGTCTGTATTCTATTTTTTTTTTACTCAAGCAAATTTTGTTATGGCTGTTCCTATGGGTCATTACAGGCTTGCAGTAGTTATAGAATGTAACATATAGACCCTTAGTTTACTGCAAACACAAATGGTGCTGTTGTTTTTTACACTGTAGCTGGTTTTGGTTGTTTCACTTTGCAGTTATAGATGTGGCTTTTTTTTTTTTTTTTAAATTAATAGCAGTGGGAAAACTGCCGCCACAAAGCCAGATTAATATAGGAAAACAATATGAAACCCTGGCTGAGTAGCTCTGTGGGAAATAAGGAGTTCCACGAGTGCATTCCCCAATCAGGGGAGCGGCGATTGTAAAAACTATAAGAATAATGAATTTCTGCCTGAATTTTAGGTGGACATCTGTAGTAGGAGTGTGCAACAAATATGGAGTGCCTCAGCTGTGCGAGTGCACCTTGAGACCTAAAATTGAAAGAGACTGAACATCTGATTAATTCTGAAATTTGTATAAGGTTCCACAGGTCTAAAGGTGAGTGAAGGAAAGACCTTCCTTGCAAGTGAGACACAGATCAGGAAAAGCAAAATAAATACTTGTCGAAAGGACATTGAGAGTTAAAAATAACCTTGGGGAACTTCACGGGAGCATCTATCATCTGCCAACAGACAGTTTGAGCCTTGTTATGATCTGTTCAAAACAAATTATGTAGCTTGTTGCGGAGTAGAATTGAATTACAGTACATCTCTACACACTGCACCCTTCCTCTGAGGGGCATTACAACAAGACTATCACCATCACTGGTCATTTTACAACAGTTATTAACAATGGCCGGGACAAGTTATTATGATGCCCTAGGAAAATAGCACCTCACTCTCCCTTCACTCCTCATGTTACACAGCAATGAAGAAAAATGTTCATTTAGGGATAAGTGACGCTGCATCACACTTTATTTTGCTTAAACTTCTGCCCTTTTCCTTTTTTAACATGAGTTTGCACCCTAGGCAGCTGCCTACTTCAGGCGACCCTTTGTCCCAACCCTGGTGTCCATAAATGATGCATTCATGCAAGCAACTGTCTATCTTATCCAGTAGCTTATTGGGTACACTGCACCCTTTTTAACACCTCACTTGCACTTGGACGGCATCTTGGACCATCCCAGGGTCTCTTAGCTCAGGCATTGCCGCTTTGGTAAGTGGAATAGCACTCAGACACAGGGCTTTTCTTCAAATTATGCCTCAGCCAACTTTATTCGTCCAGCACAGAATAAAGCACAGACACAAACAAAATATAGCTTCGGCTGTCTGGCCATTAACTACATGTACATAGACACCTTCTCTAACTGTGGATTGGTCCTATTGCTCATTCCAACAAAACAATATCTCACACTTTACCCAGTCTCCTACTGGTTCCGGCTTCTCTCAGTCCTGGGGAGTAAGAGCTCTCTTCAGCTTTTCTGCTGTTTCAATGCCAAGTATCAAACACCCCTTCTGATCACCTGGAGAAACAGGCTTTTAAGGCTTCTTAAGACCTGGTAAAAGCTGTCCTGGAATGTGGGACTGGCCTCTCACCCAACGCTACAGCCATTCCAGACAAGCCAGCCCGTATAAATCTGTATAGCAGTTATTCTACAACTACTAAGAGTCAGTAACTATTGTTTAGTGACTGAATAGTGCTGGTTTTTCCCCACAGAGACCAGGTCCTTGGTGGCATGCTTGTTTCTTGCCAAAAATCCTCCAGTGGCAGGACCTGCGGTCGCTCTGCCTCACCTTGTTTCTTTTGGTTCGATATCTTTGTTTTTTGTGTTTTATGGTTTAATAGCCTATTGTCCTATGTTTTATTTTGCCCTAGCGCTGGATGTGCAGTGATCTAGTACCTTATTTTCTGATGTACAGGAGATTAGAGCTCAACGTGCTAATGGCTACTCGTTTACTGTATCAGTAACTGCTGTCCAATAGAATAGTAACCATTTCATACTGACCATTCAAACTACTATGTTCCCACTTCACTGACACGTTTTATGTGACAACTGAGCTGTTCTAACATCTCTTTTGTGGATACAGAGTTGCTCTCTTACCAACTTCTTAATTACTTTTGCTTGTTACTAGCTATCCCTTCATTTGTGTGAGCAGTCCTGATTTCATATTAGGATGAAATTCATCACTCCTCCTGTACATCTCACCACATTTCTGGTTTAAGTTCTTTTCCACCTTTGGCTATTTGATGACTCTCAATAAACTTAGTCCTCACATTTCTACAAGCAGTGTGACACATTTATGCATCACTGTGACAGACTGGGGACTGACTTTGGAAAACAAAGATAAAACAATCAAAACAGTCACCCTTATTTCTAGTATTATTTCAATGATTGATAATTTTGTACCAAAATAAGACTTCAAGACATTTGCAACCTTGCTCTCTGTGATATGTCTGTTTGAAGGCTTTCTTTCTGGACTGTAAATTTACTACTGCCCATCTGTCATTGACCAAAAATACAATGCTTGTACACTGAAGTATTCCAAGGCTGTGTCTCTCTTCTGGGACACAGTGATGAATAACACTTTCCTACATTTTTATAGGTGATCATCTTATAAGCATCCTGAAGGCAGAATCTACATTATTCCTTCTACAACTAATGCGTAATCAAACAGAAAAAACAAAAACTAAAATAAACACTAACTACATTCTTAATTGTACTGTTGTCTTTTAGTGGTCAGGAAAGAATGAACGTTACTTATAATAATAATAAACACTAATGTTATAGTAATAAGCTAAGAAAAGAGAAACATAAAAATTCTTATAATGTCATTCACAAACATGTATAGAAAGCCTTGACTATATAAGTGCAGGAGATACAGTATCTCTCAACAGTGAGTACACCCCTCACATTTTTGTAAATATTGTATTTAACACTAAATATTTGACACTTTGATGCAATGTAAAGTAGTCAGTATACAGGTTGTATAATAGTGTACATTTGGTGTTCCCTCAAAATTACTTAACACACAGCCATCAATGTCTAAACCGCTGGCAATAAAAGTGAGTACACCCCTAAGGAAAAATGAACAAATTGTGCCCAAAGCGTCAATATTTTGTGTGGCCACCATTATATTTCAGCACTGCGTTATCTCTCTTGGGTTCACAGGTCGCAGTTTACAGGTCGCAGCCACTGTAAACCTCGTCCACTCCTACATAACAACATCAAAGATCTGGTGGATGTTAGAGACCTTGTGCTCCTCCACCTTCCATTTGAGGATGCCCCACAAATGCTCAATAGAGTTTAGGTCTGGAGACATACTTGGCCAGTCCCGCACATTTACCCTCATTCTCTTTAGCAAGGCAGTGGTCATCTTGGAGGTGTGTTTGGGGCTACTATTATGTTGGAATACTGCCCTGCAGCCCAGTTTCAAGAGGAAGGGAATCATGTTCTGGCTCAGTATTTCACAGTACATATTGATATTCATGGTTCCCTCAATGTACTGTAGCTCCCCACAGTCAGCAGCACTCATGCAGACCAAAACCATGACACTCCCACCACCATGCTTGACTGTAGGCAAGACACACTTGTCTTTGTACTCCTCACCTGGTTGCTGTCACAAACACTTGACATTATCTGAACCAAATAAATTTATCTTGGTCTTATCAGACCACAGGACATGATTCCAGTAATTCATGTCCTTAGTCTGCTTGACTTCAGGAAATGATTTGCAGGCTTTCTTGTGTATCATCTTTAGAATAGGCTTTGTTCTGCACGACAGCCATGCAGACCAATTTGATGCAGTGTGCGGCATATGGTGTGATCACAGGCAGGCTCACCTCCCACCCCTTTAACCTCTGCAGCAATGCTGGAAACACTCATATGTCTATTTTGTGAAGACAGTCTCTGGATATGATGCTGAGCACGTGCAGGCAACTTCTTTGGTCGATCATGGCGAAGCCTATTCTGAGTGGAACCTGTCTTGTTAAACCGCTGTATGGTCTTGGTCAGCGTACTGCAGCTCAATTTCAGGGTGTTGGCAATATTTTTATAGCCTAGGACATCTTTATGTAGGGCAACAATTCTTTTTTTTCATATCTTCAGAGAGTTCTTTGCCAGGAGGTGTCATGTTGGACGTGTTGAGCAAATTTAACACACTTGCTCCCCATTCACACCAGTGAGCTTGTAACACTAACAAGTCATATGACTGTGCAGGGAAAATAGCAAACTGGGCACAATTTGTTTATTTTCACCTAGGTTTGTATTCACTTTTGTTGCCAGCAGTTTAAACATTGATGGCTGTGGGTTGAGTTATTTTGAGGGCACACCAAATTTACACTGTTATTCAAGCTGTACACTGAATACTTTATATTCTATCAAAGTGTCATATCTTCAGTGTTGTCCCATAAAAAATATAATACAATATTTACAAAAATGTAAGGGGTGTACTCACTTTTCTCACATGCTGCATATGACATTCAAAGAGCTTTTTGTTTACTGACTTTTTAAAAAGGTTTTAATATTTTTCTAGGATCAATTAATGCATAAATATATAAAATAATTATTTTCACTATTAAACACTTTTTTTATTTAAAAATCACTCACAAGAGCAGATTAAACGGGTCAACAAGTCTTCTGTTGTTTTTTTTATTTTATACTAAATTGGTTTAGCTCATATATTTCACAAATTACACATGGCACAAGAGATGCATTACCATACAGAAGAAAATGAGTTATTGCGTATGGGCAACTTTTGTTTTTTGCCACTGAGGGCTTGCATTGCTAGGTTTTTGGAGCTCTATGAATCATAAATAAAGTGAGAATTCATATATTTTCAGTTATAAAATCAGATTAATAGTTCATAATAAACCAGATTTATTTTTTTTCAATTCAGACCATGCATTCAAGTCCTTACTACTTCCTGTATTTCACCTCTGCTCTTGTTCCTTTACCACCTTTCCTCTCTGCCAGTCTTTTTACTTTCTACCTATCACTCCCCAAAAAATATTTAAAAATAGTGACAAGGAAATCTAAAACCTGTCCCCTTACTGCTAATGTCCAGTCCTTGAAAGATCTCCCTCTCTACTCTCATCTGCTCCCTCCATCATCATCAAGATTTTTCCCATGCATTCCCCATAATCTTGTATTCACTTCCCCCAAAACATCAAACACTTCCCCACCATCTAAACTTGAAATTGCACCCCTTTAGAACAGCTAACATCATGCAATAACCCTGTTTTTTGACACAATTATATAAGCAGCTTTTATTCACACCTACTATCTTTTACCTTTTCTGTAGTTATCAGTCTGTAAGTCAGTAAACTCATGCTTATTGTGCTTGTTTTTATCACTTTTCTAATGTTTTGCGTATAAGATCTTAGGCATTTTATATATACTGTGCTCTGAAAGTTAATGGAGCGTTAAAACAAATAATATTGTGTATGATATTAAACGTGCACCCTTGTAGGCAATTTTCTCTGTACTATTTCCTGAGCCAAAAGTTGTCAGCCCTTCACCAGCTATCTGTGCACTCTGAAATGCTGAAGGTATATGAACAATTTCATATAAAAAACTAATGCTGGAAATATAGCATTTTAGGTGCAGCAAATTTCACATTGTGTCTTGTTATTTTGGAGAGGTTTCCAATCACGTTACATAAGAGAAGAGAACAAGAGAACTTCATTCGGCACATAAAATTAAGTAGAGAACAGTGTCAGTGACTCTTATCTCAGCTGAATGCATACTACATTCAAAGCTTCAAAGACACAGTGATGAAGATGAATACCCAAGTATGGCAAATGCATTTTAATTTTTGCAGAAAAATACAAAGAAACAATGAGAGAATGGTAATGAAAAATGAGCCAGGCGAGTCATTATTTCTGGTAACAATCTGCAACACATCTGCCTTAGAGATATAAAATAGCATTTAAACTTCTTCACTGTCAGAGATAGCACCAAGATTCTTGAGAGTCAGCATTTTTACAGCTACTGGAATTGAAAGATTTGTTATTGATCCATTTCTTTAAGACAAAATACATATCTCTCATATCTGTTTTATGTATTAGTTTCCTAACGAGTTGCTCAGTTATACACTGTTGCTACATGGAATGAAATAATGTTTGGACAAATATAGAGCCATAAAAAATAAATGACTTTATCTAATACAGTACCTGTCAGTCAAGAAACATTTCATTCTGTTAGGCATATGCTTAAAGGGAATATGTCATCAAAAAATGAGTCATTGTTTAAGTCCCGATTTTCGTTCTAACCATCGCTTGTGATTTTACCTATTTGTAATAAAGTTGGACTTTTAATCTCATTCTGCCTGGAGTCTCAGAGGAAGCTGGCCACCATTTCACTTTCCAAGCACTTTACTTTGGGTGTGGACTCCACCCGGCCATGCTCCTGGGAACAGAGCAGTCAAAGGATACGGGTGAGCTGAAATCTACTGTTTTTTCCTGGATTTTATGTTAAACACATTTTTGAGGAATTTTTTTATTTTTTATTTTTCATATCACTTTCAATATTTTTTAATAATTCTTAAGTCTTGCAGTTTTCCCTTTGGCCACAAGGCCTGGTTTTCACTGCTTTAACAGCAGTCAGAGAGATGCTTTACAGTAGCTTCATGCACATAGGAGACTTAAGACTGACTCAGTCCCATTCACTTCTATAGGAGAGTTTTATTAGTCATGCTCTGTGACCTGGGAAGAATTCAGTGTGCAGGGAGGTGTAAGGGTGAACTGTGATATCTCCTCTTGTGACTGGTGGATCCTGTGTTATCTATTCACACTGGTGTCTCCTTTCAGTTTGACCACCTTTGTGCTGATAATGAGCAGATAACTGAGAATCTTTCTCTACAGAACAGGAAGTGTCAGACTATTATTAGGCCTAGTGGCCAAAGTGAAAACTGCAGGACTTAAGAATTTTTCAAAAAATATTGAAAGTGATATGGAAAATGTAAAAAAAATATAACCAAAAATTCTTAAAAAATGTGTTGAACATAAAAATGTAAGTTAAACGATAAGTCATTTTTGATGACACATTCCCTTTAAGTTATTACCAAATGCCACAATGCCATTAAATGGCACAAAAGTACTAGTGCTGGAACCTTACAACCTTATACCCATAGTTTGTCGCAGTCACATCACATTTTCTTCTCCTAAATATTACTGCACAGTGTGGATCCCAGCTTAGCATCGGTTCAATTACACTAAAAAAGGCTATTTCAGATTTGGAAGATCTGAAAATCTGCCATAAATCCACAGCAAAATTCTCATTAAATTTCAGAGGATAATATCTGCTGCAAATCCCCGATACTGCAACAATGCTGTTGGGCTTGAGACTACAAATAGAACTAAAAAGAGCAGTCAATCAGCAGTCGCATGAACTACTTATACTAAGTATGTATCAAAAGAAACTAGATGGACTCCCTTTTAGATGATAAAGTCAGTGGACAGCAAGGCAGATAAAGGAAGGAACATAGTTGGTGGTGAAACCCTGAGTGAGTTCAATCCAATAGTAGTATGATAATAAATGATAACTGACTCTAAGAGCAAACTCTCCCTGAATTTTCCCTTTCATTCTGTCCCTGACATCTGACCCTGGCACCAAGGCCATCCTTATTCTATCCCTTACATTGACCCTAAAATATCCCTAAACTACAACTCACCCTAACACAGTAATCAGCTCTTTGAGCCAGAGCTTCTTTAGGCAGAGAACAGCAGAAAACTATACAAACACCAAAAATTTGATTATCAAGGGCTACATGAAGCTTACACAGAACAATGCTAGGGAAGAATCAGCTACAACTTTAGCACTACATTGAAAAAAAATAGACAAACGGTCAAAACAGAAAAATCTCTCAGAAGAAGAACACCAGGATACTTAACCAGCAAGCTTCATAGAGACGTTAGCAATTATCCAATCCTCTCTAATAAGTTTAATAGTGTGTGACCTGGTCAGCCCAGCAACTTTCTCACATATGATTTAATAGAAGGGAGAGGATAAAATGCAGTAAGATTCCTGACATTGTAAAACATACAATAGGCATGTCAGCATGTCTTTCACAGAAAAGTCTGCCATTTGTAAATGGGGTTTGGAAAACCCAATTAACATGTTCGGTAGTGTAGTTTGTTGTGGATTTAGCACCAAACATCGAGCTAAAATCTGTTGAACTGTTATACACAACTCACAAAAAGTTAGGGATATTTGGCTTTTGGTTGAAACTTCAGGATGAACATAACATTTCTTGATTTTATTTTAAATTAACTAAATGAGAACATCTCTTAGCTTTAGAATGCACATGTCCAACTGTTCATGTTTCAGTACTTTTTGCACAACTTGCTGATCTCTAACAAGATGTTTAATGGCAAAATTCATAACAGGTGTTTGATCCCTGAATAATAATTGTGTACAGGATCAATTTGAATTGGGATTTAAACAGTCCTCCTCATCATGCTGTTCACATTTTGACATCATGAGACCAAGACAACCCCTGACAATTGATCAACAGTACCTCACTATTACGAGGCTTCAAGCAGGATGGTGTCAGACAGAAGTGGCCACTGAGCTTAGAGTGTCATAGAGTGTCCTCAACAGGTTGTATCAGGAATCCAGAGAGACTGGAAGAGTCACAGAAAGGCAAAGCAGTGGCTGGTTTTTTGCTTCTCACACACTGATGTCTGCGTCATTGTAAACAATGAACTGCATTACCGAAAGAGGAATGTCACGCAACTCCAAGCACATTAAAGGGAGGTGAGAGTAAACAAAGTGTCACATATCTGATCACTATAAATGGTTTACATCAGCGAGGTCTGTGCACTATATGACAGGCAAGGGTAACTGACTGGGCTGATGCATAGCGTTTCCGGTGCTGTGGTCAGGTCATCTAACATGTAGACCACGCTTATGAAAATGGCTACAAATGGTCTGATGTGACACTTGGGTGCCTGTCTCCTCCCTTAAACGTGTCTGGAGTTGTGTGCCATTCATCATCTACTTTCGCAGGGCATTGTTTACCATTAAGTAGTCATTAATGTGTGATGTAGCCAAAATACATCCACTTCTTTGCTTTTCTGTGACTCTTCCAGTCTCTGTTGCAACCTGCTGATGACACTTTGTGACATTCTAAGCTCAGTGGCAACTTCTGTCTAAGAGCATCCTGATGTCAAAACGTGAACATCTCATGGTGTCAAAATGTGAACAGCATGATGAGGAGGACAGTTTAAATCCCAATTTAAAATGATTCCCTAAATTTGTTGGGCGATTCAAGGATGAAACACCTATTGTGAACTTTGTCATGTGCAAAACGTACTAAAACATTGACCTGTTGGCTTGTGCATTCTAAAGTTAAATGCTCATTTAATGCATTTAAAAAAAAGTTAAAGAATTGTTAGGTTCATCCTGAAATTTCAACCAAAAGCCAAATATCCCAAACTTTTGTCAGTAGTGTATTACCCATCTTGAGAAAGGTCACTTTTATGCCGGGAGCTTGGTATCTTTACTCTATAGATTAGTTGGCATTTTTCATATAACATGCAATCCATTTTTTTTTTTAATGGGGAAAGCTCTAAAAACAGGTGTTTATCTTAACCGAATTTGCATATTTGGTAGCTGTATACATAATAATCTAAGTGGTCAGAATTGCTCTCTTTATCAAGGAAGTAGTAAGGAAACCAATTTCCTCAATGCTTCCCTGTCAGCAGTCAGTCTGTTTCCCCAGAAGCAAAGTAAAGGCAGTGGTAGCAGTTGTCAAGGTTGTTTAGCTCTAATGGTAATAATATACACTTGTCATTTAGGTGGTGATAATATTTTAACTCTCACACATCTGTTTAAATTAAACATTGATTTCAGTACAAAAATGTACAGTAGTATTAAAATAAAATTCGGCAAGCACTGGTCACTCTATCTCTAGGCAACAGTGGTAAAATAGTCACGTTAAATCTTTACAACATTATCACTGCATTTACAAGGCTACGTAAACACAATTAATTCCATTAGAAGCTGTACCAGGAAAATATAATTACTGTTGCCATTATTTGCTCTATGGTCAATACAAGAGATTGCGGGATGTGGATCACATTCAGAGCCTCAAAGACTTTGCTAACTATCTTACACTGGAGAACAAACTACATTTTATGGTTGCATAGAAAACGCAACTTGTTTATGCATTATACTCATTGTCTCAATATTCTTCTTTATGGTGGTCAGAAACACATGGGTCAGGAAAAGAAAACCATGGAATCTAAATTTATTGTATCTTCCTTTTTGATAATTATGCTCAGTATACACGTTCATAAATCAGACACCTAGGTCCGTTCACCTTACATCGGAAATAAACTACAAGATTATTTTAGAATATAGACACAAAAGGGAGTACTGGAGAAAACCTTTGTGACTTCATGGTTTTTATGGTTTCCTGATCTCAATGTATCAGTGAATGTTTAGGGAATGAA
This sequence comes from Phyllomedusa bahiana, assembly GCA_025379985.1. NCBI lineage: Eukaryota > Metazoa > Chordata > Amphibia > Anura > Hylidae > Phyllomedusa > Phyllomedusa bahiana. The sequence continues at coordinate 173,762 of JAODAL010002840.1, forward strand.
CCTGGAGTATCTGTGTATAGCTCACAGTAGATTACCGACACTGAATATAATAGCAGTGTTAGTGTATCTGGTCTGTACTGATTCTCAGTTTCTGGTAAAAAAATTGTTCACTGTTTACTGGCAGCAAGTAAGGATCTTGAAAATGATGAGGAATTGAAAGACAAAATATTAGGGTAAGTTCACACATTACGCATTTTTCAATCAGAGAAATCTGATGTGTAAAATCTAATGGCAAAATCTGAGACAAGGATTTTGGACCCTATTTACCCTCGTATTAATGGGGCTAGACTGTGTTACTCGGGGCCGGAGCGGCATCTGGAAAGCATCCACTCAAAAAATTATATATTACTATATTTTATTACTCTCTGAGGTTTTTGCGCTTCTCTGGGTCACTTTTATGGTTATTGGCTTTTTAGTAAGACAAATCACCCTGAAATAATCTACGATATTTACATATGTCTTTAGAATGTGGCATAACCTTTCATTTTACAGTAATTAAAGGGGTTGTCCACTCATTTTCTCTGTATTAAAGAGAACATGTCACATAGGTTATGCCCCCCTTGCTGAGGGCAGTACAAGCTAGTGACAGAAATGCTGTTTCCGGCGCTGTGTCCCTTATTCTGTAGGATGCAGCAGTTTTAGAGTATTTATTGCTCAAATCTACTGTTTTCAGCCATAAAAGAGTCATTTAAATAGTCATTTTTTTTATTCCCCACCCACCTGAGGCTAGTCCCACCCACCTCAACTGATAACCCTATTACTTTGAATAGGTAGAAACATGTGAATAACTGCAGTGGTGGCTAGCTTTGTGGGCGGGCTACCCTGCTCATGAATAGCCTTTGGTGGGCGGGGCTAACACCTGCTCATGAATAAGATTTGAGCATTAATTGATCTGAGACTACAGCATCTTACAGAATAAGGGACACAGTGCTGGAAACAGCAGGTCTGACACTAGCTTGTGCTGTCCTCAGCAAGGGGGACATAAACTATGTGACAGGTTCTCTTTAAGGTTTGTCAGGGAAGAACTGGTGATACTGTTGAGCTGCTGTACTTCTGGTGACACCACTAGTAGCAGTTCGTGCATAGGGAAGCTTGAGCACCGCCTGCCGTGGTGTTCATGTATTTACCTGTGGCACCTTCTGCTTCAGACAGTGATTTTAGTACTCACTGAGAGTAACAGCATTTGCTTTTATTTTTTATAACATATCTTGGTAAAGAGCCAATAAATGGCGGCCACTAATATTTATGTAGACTATTGGCAGGTATGTCTGTGGATTAATGGTGGTACATAAGGAGTTTCTAAAGGTCTTCCCTTTATTTTTTGAGTTTCAGATTGACTAAGGGATATTTCTCCTTTTTTGGCAAATAATACTTACTTTGCTATTGGTATTGGATTTAATACATAAGGAGTTTGTAGCGTGGCTGCAATTTTTTTTTTTTTTTTTTTTTTTTTTTATCTAAGGCTTTCATCTTAGCGGGCAAAGCAGAAATCTCTTTGGCACTCTGTGGCCAAACTCCTGTTAGGGTAATAAATTGGCACTAATACTAAGGTTTTTATAATAATAAAATACTTTCTACTCACTGCTGTTCTGGTGATGATTCTGCTGGATTTGACCCCCACTGTTTGTTGAGATGACAACCAAACAGTAGCTTCAGCAGTGACAGACCATTTCTTTAATATCAGCACTTGCAAGCAGTGATGTCAAGGAAATGGCAAGTGATCATTAAAGCCACCAATTAACAGCAGTCACCCTCTATTCTCAGTATGCAGATATAAACAGATGACATGGGACACAACCGGCAGTGTCAACGACGAAACTCCAGCGAGTAGAAAGGTAACCATAATTATTTTTCCAGTTTATTTTTGTACCTGTAGCATAATATTAGTAGGAAAAATTAAGCACCGCTGAAGCCATTGCTTGGCTGCAGAGGTCAAGAGCCATTTGCAGCAGCTGGGTGTAAATGGATACCGCTGACAGTGTCAGTAAAGGTAATTTTATATTTATATTATTATTGCAGTAGTGTCTCAAAAATCAATTAATAAAAAATGAACAACCCCTTTAAGCTTCATTTACATACAAACAGAGATCTTAGAAATGGTGACACATCCAAGGCCCCATGCAGATAAAGGAATTTTAATGTTGTGCAGTGATTTTTTCTGTGGATTTGGACATGGATTAGCCCCATTCAATTATGCTACTCTGAATCTTGTATACCCAATGCAGCTTCTGTGTGGAAACCTTTGTCAATGAAAGTCACATATTTTTTTCCTTGCTCACGTGAAAGGGGGCTAAATATTTTCTGTGGAATCAGAAGTTCAGTAAACAAATTGCCTTTTTGGGGTACTATATGTTTAGTGTTACCATGTAAGTATAATACCTTGATTAATAACATTGTATAACATGGCATCTGCTTAACATTTCACATGAATGTGCACAACTTATTATAATTACTTGTTTTATAGGTACTTTCATGCAATATCATTTTTATTTTCAAAACCCCAAAATTTGCCAGGCTGAATGATTTTAGTAGCATCTTTAGGCAAAAATAAGACATAGCTGGGACTCTTATCATTTCACAAATAACTGTCTTTGCAATCGGCACTGTACATTTTCTTGTTAATAAATGTGTTTTTTTTTTTACACTTTGTGGCAATGTAGAAGAACTCACAAAATGGAATATCCTAATCATTAAACCAGCAGGGATTCTAATATGCTACTTGTTTTCATGGACCATACCCAAAACATATACTGAGGTGACTCAGTAGGTGTTACACCTTTGAGTGCCTGGTATTTCTCTCCTAAATTCTCAATCAAATCCACTGTGAAATTGATCTGTAAATTTCATCATGTTTACAGAAGCTATAGCAGTAAGTGAACTGTGTATAAACAATCGATGTCTTCTATTATGTAAATCAATAATCTATCATTAGAAATATGAGTTGATTGTATTTGTCAATATATTCTATTCGCTACTTAACAAATAAATATGAGAATTGTAGTTACATAGAAAGATATAGATTGTATCCTTTCAATAAAACGATTTAATAGTGAATACTTACCTTCCATTGAACAGCTTTCCATATTCCTCCTTGGTGGGTGCTACCTTCACACCTTAGTGAGAGCCTGACATTGTGGGGAGGAGAACCAGGTACTTATAAATTATAGGAGATGTGGATGACTTCACAGGACAGGACCATTTCAGGGATGAGTCTCATGTTTGATCACCTGCTTTCTGCAGGTATTCATAGTTCTGAAAGTAATACTTATTACAAGTGACTGGTATATAAACCCTTCTACATATTTGACCATAATATTTAGTGTCGCAAATTCATAACCCATTGAAAATAATAATTATTTGATGGACTGTGTGAAAAATAAAGTATATATGTAAAATCTCACAGTATTTCTCTACAGCTGAAGTATACATGTTGTATGTTTTTATGTGTAAGTGATGTCTGAACCACATGTATCTATTTATAACATTTATATACCTCTTTATGTAATGTCTGATCAAACATCTCTATAAAAGAATGTAATCTAATATTTCAGAACCAGGTTATCCAATGTTAAGAGATAGATGGAACATTTAGCTGTGGTATTCACAGCAGCAAAACTTAGCTGATTCAAATTTGATTACAGAGGAGCAATATGCAGTAATGTATTTACAATATTTTCTATATAATAAAGCACTATAAAATCAATGAAGACTCTTAATAAAAAAAACAAATATCAAGGATATAAAATTGTAAAGTCCTACAATTTTTTTTTACAAAGCCAGTACAAAAAAAAATCAAACAGAGCCAAAGAGCTCGGAGGCATATTAGGATGAGTGCATTTCAGCACTAGCTGTGTGTGGACAGCACTCTTAAGCTGGTTGCTCCTTCAGAACTGTATCCAGCTGTGAGGTATTTGGTCATTGGCCAATCTTCCCTTCTTGTAGGTCAAACTTTTTGAACTTCTTGGCCTCTTGTAAACTTGCAGTTGTCTTGACTTAGGAGCTCCCAATACTTGGTGGTCATGCGACCTCAGCATCTCTCTCCTTGCTATACATGGACCTGGAGGCTTCAGAGGCCTTGACTGCCATGAGCCCATGAGTTTTTTCTTTCTTCAAAACAAACAGCCTGTTGCAAACACAGCTGCCATATGGTAAAGTGCTTTTGATTAAATCATAAATCCAGTCTATATTCTGTTTTATTACATTTTTTTTCAGCATTGAACAAATAGAAGGTTTAGGGTGCCTGGAAGCCCAGAGTGGCTTGTCTTGATGAAAATCCAGGGAGAGAACCTTCCCCAGATGTCCGTCCGTCTGGTCTGCAGATAAAATATGTTGTAAACGTTTCTAACAAAATATTTGAAGAGCAAATATTAACAAATGGAAATCCTGCAAGGCAGCTCACATAGCCTGTTAAATGACTAATTGTCCATCATTAGCCAGACTCTCACACATCTGAGCACTCCACAAAGAATAGAGACTATTTTAAAATACCATATGTTCCAAATTATACATTAACTACGACCAAACCACAGCCTGCTTCTCACTACAATCTTTAATACCTGGTCAGGAGAGTTTTATTAAAGGGAAAACAACCCTAATAGTTGCCATTCAGCAGCATTTCCTAATAAAGATAACAGAATATCACTGTAGTGAGTATGTGTGCTCATGTTGTTCACTGATTTCATGTTCTTCTTGATAGACCCAAAGAGAAATGCACTTATTAAAGAGCATGGAACTAATGACAATTGGATGTGTAATTTGTATGAATGCAAATCATCACTGGAATGTCCAACTAGTGGATGAGTCTGTGTCACTACAAGAGCTTGAGGGTTGTGAGAAATTCTCTTCCATTGTTATCATCATGAGTATCAATGATTACCTAACATAAAGTACCATGAAGATACAACTCTAAATCATTATTTCCAATATTGATGTAACCATAGGCTGCTTAGTAACACTGTATCTTAGAATATCCAGTTCAAAATGTCCACTGCTAAACATAGGTATTTGGAGACTTATTACATGTTCATGACATAGACTCATTCTTTACAAGAATTTGTATCCAAAGTTCTCAGTTATACATGTGGTTTCCATAAAGGATGAAATTACTAAGATCCAATGAACTGTCTCCCTATGCAACTCTTGTAAGTAAGCAAGTTTAGGGACAGTAGACATGAGTTTAGGAGCAGAAGGAAAAGGAAATATTTGGAGGAACCACCAAGAAGAGCCTCATATGGAAACGGCAATATTTAGATGGATAAACTAGTCTACAGAAGATCAGTTCACTGATAATCCAATGATAAGCTCTCCATTAGCTCTCCACTTATACTAGATGTATAAGGCACTAATGTACAGTCACATTAATGGATCACATTAATCTGGTAGCTAAAAAAAAAATAAAAAAATTAATGACCGTTTTGTTCGCTGGCACAGGTCTAGAATTCTCTGTCAAGTGCTTTCACTTCTGACACAGTTTTTTGTATTGTAGCAAGATATACTATTGTTGGTGAAAACTTCTACTATGGACTGTCTTGTTTCTTTATAGTATATAAAATAGACAGTTGAATCACATTATTATGACCACTTCCTGCTTTTAATGTCGGCAGCAGGTAGCTCATGGAGGAAGTCAGGAGTCGGGAGCTGGCTTGGTGGATAAATAAGGTGTGCGAGAGTCTGTTACCACACATATTCATTGTTACTGTCATGGGTAAAAGGAATATATTGCTTTACAACTCCTGCTCCAGCTCCCACTATACCGGTCCCTATTGATGAAGGCCGCCTCTGGCCAAAACGTCAGGCTGTGGGATTACTCATTATATACCTGCTTCTATTTATATACATATATATATGTAAATCTGATGAATTTTGCTATGTTATCTTCTACTTCATAAATAAATAAGTTCCTTTTTAATGCAATGTCAAAGCTAAGGTGTGCTATGGATTTTCTTCACATTTTCATGGGTAAAAGGGCTAATGAAACCATGAGTGGACAAATGAAACCATTATAAGCAAAGTGGAAACTGCAGAATATCACGTGCCATTGATGTGAGAGGGGTGAACATCGGCTATGAAGGTGCGCAAGGGCAGACAAACAGTTCAGCAGCTTACCGGCAAAGTGAATCAGAGGGCTAATAGATGTGTGTCTAAAACAACAGATCAGTGAACCCTACTGTGTATGGAGCTCTGAAGCAGATGGATGATCACTGCACCTCTGCTAACAAGGTAGCATCAGCAGGAAAGGATTGACTTCTGCTGATTGGTAAAAATGATAGTTTTTCTACTTTTTTTTAAAACTCTTTCTGTAGGGAATTTGAAAAAAGATCAATTCTGTTATTATTCACGACCTGAATAACCTTTATTCTTCCGGTTAGTACAATTACTGTGTTACCAAATGTATATACTTTTTTACATTTTTCTACTTTTGCACAAAAACACCATTTTAAATAAAACAAAAACATTTATTTTTGTGATGCCATAACATTTATATGATGTTGTAACATTTTATTTTTCATTAATAGACCTGTGTCATGGCTTTTTTCAGGATTAAGTGCAGGTTTTATTGCTTTTATTTTGTTTTATATATACATCTTTTTTTATCACTTTTTATAACATTTTTGGGAGAAAATACGACTAAAATACTGGAGTTCTGGTATCATTTTATGTTTATTTATTTTTTATGGTATTCAACATGCTAAATAATTTATATATTGTTTTATAAAATAGGTCATTATAGAGACAGCAATAATAAATGTGTATTTTTAATTTTTTACAAAATAAACCATTTTCATTAGGAAAAATTTTTTTAGTGTGTATTTTTTTATGCAATATTTTAAATTCTTTTAGTCCCACTCAGGCATTTAAACATGCACTCTCTTCATTATTTATATAATTCAGCACTACAGTATATATTGTCTGTAAGCATACACCCATCTGGCAGAGAGTAAAATGTGTACAAAGATGGCAAACTTGGCGGACTTCATTTGGGGCCTGATTGCTATGATGTCAGTAATGCACAAATGTGGTCTTACAGTTATAATGAAGAAGATCACAGTTCATTCTCACTGTGTTTTATGTACACTACTAAAAAAAAATAAAGGGAACACTAAAATATCACTGAGAATGTGCTGAGAACAATAAAACATAAAAATGATCTATGAAAATCAAAATGCCATGGAGGTCTATATTTGGAATGATTCTCAAAATCAAAGTAGGAAATCAAATTTCAGGCTGATCCAACTTCAGTGAAAATGAGTCAAGACAAGGAAAAGAGGCTCAGTAGTGTGTGTGTGGCCTCCACGTGCATGTATGAGCTCCCTACAATGCCTGGGCATGCTGCTGATTAGGTGGTTGATGTTCTCCTGAAGAATCTCCTCACAGACCTGGATTAAAGCAACAACTCCTGGAGAGTCTGTAGTGTAACGTGGCGTTGGTGGATGAAACAAGACATGATATCTCTGATGTGCTCGATTGGCTTCAGGTTTGGGGAATGGGCAGGTCAGCCCATAGCATCAATGACTTCATCGTGAAGGAACTGCTGACACACTTTAGCCACATGAGGTCTAGCATTGTCCTGCATCAGAAGGAACCCAGGGCCCACTGCACTTGCAGATGGTCTCACAATGGGTCTGAGGATCTCATCCCAGTACCTAATGGCAGTAGGGGTACCTCTGGTTAGAACATGGAGGGCTGGGCGACCTTCCAAAGAGATGCCCCCCCACTCCATTACTGACCCACTGCCAAACCGGGCATGCTGGAGGATGTTGCAGGCAGCAGAACCTTCTCCACAGCATCTCCAGACTCTGTCATGTTTGTCACATGTGCTCAGTGTGAACCTGCTCTCATCCATGAAGCGCATAGGGAGCCAATATGGAATCTGCCAATCTTGGTGTTCTCTGGTAAATGCCAATTGCTCTGTACGGTGTTGGGCTGTAAGCTCAACACCAATTTATGGATATCAGGCCCTCATACTACCCTCATGGAGTCTATTTCTGACAGTTTGAGGAGACACATGAATATTACTGGCCTGCGGAAGGTAATTTCGCAGGGCTTTTACATTGCTCCTCCTGTTTCTCCTTGAACAAAGGAGGAGCTAGTGGTCCTGCAGCTGGGTTGTTGCACTCCTACGGCCCCCTCCACATCTCCTGGTGTACTGGCCTGTCTCCTGCTATCTGCTCCATGCTCTGGACACTGTGCTGACAGACTCAGCTAGCCCTCTTGCATTGATGGGCCATCCTGGATGTGCTGCACTACCTTAGCAACTGGTGGGTTGTAGACACCGCCTCATGCTATCTCAACGGGTGAGAGCAATAACAAAATGCAAAAGTGACCAAAACACCAGCCAAAAAGGATAAGAACAAAGAAATAGTCTGTGGTCGCCACCTGCAGAACCGCTCCTTTATAGGGGTTGCCTTTCTAATTGTCTATCATTTCTACCCATTGTCTGTTCCATTTTCACAGCAGCAGGAGAAATTGATTCCCAATCAGTGTTGATTCATAACTGGGCCGGTTGATTTCACAGAAGTGTGATTGACTTGGGAGTTACATTGTGTTGTTTTATTTTTATAATAGATTAGCTTAGCAGTATATTAAGGAAGAATAATCACAGTGTCCTCTACTGAGAGGGATAGTAAGTAAAGATGGTACTGGCTCCACCTATGTTTGTGAGGCAATTCTTGGGTATCTTTGCATTAATAGCAAAGTTAAAGAAGAAAAGCTAGGCAACATTTGGGAGTACCATACAATAAACAAAAAAGTCAGGAGAAGGGGGTGGGGTACAATAATCTGTTTCCACTGGTAATCTCCTTTTGGTCTACACGGCAATTGTAAAATGGCGTCGAAAATCTGCCTGTATTTTACAATTGCCATATTGCAGTTTTTGCCGCAGATTTGCAACAAAAACTGTGGCCGGTTTTTGGATTTCGATTGGCCCAGTAAATAGAACTGTATTTGAATCCGCTGTGATACGGTGTATCATAGAACATGTTCCACAGAACAGCAGTTTCAAAATCCGACAATAGAAAATCCGTGCTGTGTAGACTACAGCTCTGATTTTCTACTAGAATTTATGGGCACTCGTTACAGTTGGAATTTTGTGGATTCTAAATACTGAATTCACTTAAAATCTGACCAGTGCTGTGGAGACATGGCCTTAAAATGTACCTTTAATGATATTCTTGACTGAGTCACCTGCCAGAAGTTTCAACGTGAAAGACACATAGCCACTAGGTATGCAGTACTGAGCTTCTCCAGTCTAGAATTTGCAAGCAATAGTCCAATATCACTAAACTGCTACAAGTAAATTAAGTATAAGGATTCTAAATTAAGCTTTTCAAATACATTCTTACACAGTTACATAGTTTGTAAGGCTGGAAAAAGTCAACCGTCCATCAAGTTCAGCCTATTGTGCTACAGTGTTGATCCAGAGGAAGGCAAAAAAAGGCCCATGAGGTAGAAGTCAATTGTCCTCATTTTAGGGAAAAAATTTCTTCCTGACTCCAATCTGGCAATCAGAATAAATCCCTGGATCAATGACCCTTCTCCAGAATCCTTGTCACTATAACTTGTTATATTATTACTCTCTAGAAATGCTTCCAGACCCTTTTTGAACTCTGTTAGTGAATGATTGGTGATATTAAAATAAAAAAAATGTTTTATCTTGAAGTTTATTTTGCTATTGTTATTTATGCAGATAGCAGTCTCCGGTGTCCTCCTGTCCCAGATGGTATCTGTTCCTGTTTATCTAGGTACCAGATTCATCAAAGAGGGGGCAATGAATTAATATACATGGGGTCTCATTTTAATATCACCAATCATTGGTATTATTAATAAGAAATAAGGAGAAACTGTCATCCTCCTGTACAAGCTAGTAGTGATTGAGTAGCATGAAGTCATCCTTTATACTTTCCAGCAGCCCACTGTAATATTTTTCTGTAACATTCTAGATTAATCTTTTTGCTTCTTACACCTCAAGAGAAATTTCGATGGAAATAAAACGTGTTGTTTATATAAAAAGAAACAACAATCCATAAACCCATAATTACTGTGAGGATAACTAATTTTCATAGAAAGGCAAGCTATGCCTGACAGATTGGGATGGTGTCATCTTGCTTTGGTCCTGTGGCTGATTATGAATTTAATCATTTGTATTCTGTTTCCTTTAATTCTGTACAGTACTACATGTCCTGTGCCAGACTGAATAACATGATGTGCTAAATGGCAATGGAAATGAATACAGGGAAAACCACAACATATTGCCTATTTTTCTTTAATTTAACTGGTGTACAGCACTCTTCATCCACAGCCGAGCCATATTATTATGGCGACCAGCTATTATCCAGAGTAACCATTAAGTGCAGCATGGACAGCATCTAGACGGGCTGGGAGTAACACAGAAAGTTACAGGTACCTGAAATCATGCTGACATGATGATTGAGGTGGTCCCATAGATCTTCAATTAGGGTCAAGTCTGATGAATTAGGTGTTAGGGTTGTATTTTCTTGTTGGAAAACAAGTATGGGTGTATGTGAGGATGGATTCATACCCAAATCTGTTGAGAGTGCTTTTCACATGGATAATTGACCCCAGAGAATACCAGGAAAACATTCTCCAGACCATAATGCTGTCACCACCAGCTTATGTTCTTCCAGCAATGGTTGCAAGGTGTATGTTCTCTAATGTTTGTTGCTTGATACCCCAACCTCCATCTGGTGAAGCAGAAAACATAACTCAGAGAGGGCAACTCTTAATCAGTGCAAGTCCAATTCTAATACTGCCGTGCAAATTCAAGCCTTTCCTGCGAATGCAACTTCATTAGAGGAGGCGCAATGCCCATCCATCTGCTTCAGGGACCTAGTCACAGAGAGGGTTCATTGAACTGTTGTTTTAGACACATTAATTTTGGTGGTGAGCTGCTCCTCTGTAGCATGTTGGTTCACCCTTGCGCACCTTTGTGGCCATTATTTATCTCTCACTTCCATGGCACATGCTGCTCCACACTTTTCACATTGCATATCTGCAATGGTGCCATTTGTCCACTTATTATGTATGTTTAAACAACAGCACATGAACAGTACTCAAACTGCCCAGTTTCAGGAAAACCGCCACCCTTGGCCCAAAAGCCAGTAATTGTCCATTTTTTCCACTCTGATATATTGCCTCTTTTACCCATGATAGCAACAAGGAATATGTGTGCTGACAGCCTATCATACACCTTATATATCCTTCAAGCCAGCTCACAACACATTTCCTTCATTAGCTATGCGCTGCCCGCATTCAAAGTAAGAAGTGATCATAACAATGTGACTCAACCTTGTAGTTGCTAAGTAGTCAAAGTCATCCTTGCAAATCGCCCCTAGGGTGAAAAAAATAGGATTGTAGTGATTAAGGGTGGAATGTATGAACGGGACTGCACCAGAAGTCTGGCGTATTTTCAGCCCAACATCATGCCCAGCCCTGTTCGTATTAGTAATGCCTTCCACACGCCATTATCAGACACATTACATAGTGCATGCGGCACTTTGTAATGCGCCTGATTTGGGGGGTGTGCGAGATGCGGGGTGCATTAGAACCATACAAAGCTATAGATTTATAGCTTTGCTACGGCAATTCTAGGTGCATTACTTTCAAGGTGGTTTACTTGAGCCAGAAATGTCATATTAGCGCTAGAATGCGCCTGATTTATGACCGGCAGTGGAGTGGGTTCATAAATCAGGCACATTCTTTACTAATATTATGTGCATGAAATTTGGCGTTTAAGTGTCTTTGTTCATCATTGTTCATCGTTAAAATGCAAACTTTTACAAATGATTTGGGCTTGGTGTTAATGCCATAATAATGTACAATAGCACTTATATATAAATAATGCAAAGAATAATAAGCTTGTAGTATTGAAATAAAACTATTTTGTATCTAGACATAAAAGCAAAAACATTTGAATAGAATCTAAGAAGTTTGGAGACTCTGCTAATAACAAAAGAAACAGTAAAATATTCATTTTTATATTAGCGTTTTATTATGTGATGTCTTTTAAGAATTAATTTTTACATAATTGAATCTGTGAAGATCTTTGATGTAGCTTAGTGTTAAAGTGGTTTTTGGGTTGCCAGGAGACAGTGGCTCTAATTGTATAGTATAGGCAATTGACTGTTGTTAGGCAGATAGCTGAGGCTGTGAATAGTAATTATGTACTGAGAATGTTTGAGTTATATTATTTATTTCCTAAAATTTCTATAACAATTATCATAATTTCTTCATTTTGTTAGTAACCTATTTTAATTTATTTACATAATTTCTTAGGAATATAAATAGTTTCGGCAAGTTCAACAAATGCAGAGCTTAGCTGTCTGCTAGAAAAAGCAGGACCCTTGTAGTCTTGTAGCTAAATTTAAAAAAACACCACAATTTTTTGGGCCATGTTCACAGCTTTTTATTGCTGGCTAAAAACCA